>JAQGAZ010001772.1:0-24726 GCA_034692225.1 Polydesmus complanatus | reverse complement strand
ATGTAACGCAAACATCGTCACTGAAACCAGCTTCAAGATGGGAAAAAGAGGTTGGAAATTTTTTGGACTTATGTGTTTTATTGGGTAACTCAATTATATTACATAAAATTGTATTAAACATACGGTACAGTACCAATAAATAACATAATGTCGCTTTTAGATTTTGGTGTGGATGCTGCTTAATACCGTTTTTCACTGACAGCATGAAAGACGTCGATCACCATTGTCCGCAATGTAAAGGATACATTGGAAGATGTATCAATTAATAGATTCTTATTTTTGCTGAAGTTACATAATATACTACGGTATACGAAATATACTTTAATTTGTCGTTTTAAATACTCTGGAATATCGATTAGGATCTAGGTTTAATACAGTATTATACTTGTGTTCTAAGTAGACTATATTTTCTTCTTTACATCTTACATTTGACTTTTTGCAAATTTTATTTAAGCTCACAATTTCAGGTTAAATTTTAAGTTGATCTATGTTAAAGATTTTGATCCCTAATTTAATGTAACTCGATTTTTATGTCTTTAATTAAGGTTATAATGTTTATGATAATTTTCGAATTGGTCCACCTGAAGCTGACAACGGGTGATGATTAGTTTTCAATGTTGTTTGTTTTATGTAATATCATACCAAATAATTCTGTTAAAAAAAAAATTATGACTGCAAAAGTGGCGTAAATTTAACCATTTTTTTTTAAGGTTTTCTATTTAATAGTAAACAGGAATTTGATCAGATTTTATTAAAATAACAAGGGAAGGTACCCAGCGTTGCCCAACATCTTCATTTAAATGCATATGTTCCTAGGAAGCGGTTTTGTATTTGCCCCTGCGAGCGGATGTTTTTATTCCCGAAAACATTTTCTTATTGCTGGTCAAAAATAGCTGATGAATAAAACTTAGTAATAAAATGAAATTAACCCAAACCTTGGGCTCTGTGTTAAACTAAAAGTTTTAATTACAGATTTTATTTATAAAATAATAATAAAAAAAAAAGTAGCGCATGCACGCTCTGCAAATATTATTTCTATTTTTTATTCTATATTTTTAAATAAAATTGTGGCAAAATCTAATCAAAATTAATAAGGAACTACGGTATTCCGGGAAACACAACTACACACACATTAAGCGATTAGTGCTTAGCAAATTTAAACGTTTCTCTTTATTTTCCTATCTACAGTATTTTTGTGTTAATTTTATTTTATAATTTCGTTAATATTAAATCTCTGCATTTTGCGCAACCATAAGAATTTGATTGAAATTCTACATTTTAACCTAAAAAAAAGTATATACAGTATACTGTACTCATATATTATAAGTTGTGCAAAAATATACAGTATTTTGAAATAAGCTTAGGTTTATCTTTATTTCCAAAGAACATGATTCAACTAATAACATAAACTATTCAAACATAACTAATAAATCCAAAGTTCGGTAGGGGCGTCAAAGAGCCTCTTTCAAGGAAAGAATGACGCCCAATCAATGACGCTTCATCAATTGAGTCATCTTTAATAACCATTTATTTTGTTAATTCTTAGAAGCAGCAGTATCTCTTAAAGATAAGTGACTCGAGAAGATATGGGATTGTTTCAATTACATTTTCAAACAAAACCTGTTAAAGCAGTTCATAAAACACAATTGAAAGAAGAAAACCAATCAAAATAAACAGATAACGTTTCCCCCCTTCTACTTGTGGATTTAATGCTAAATGCGTACAGAAATCTATTTCAAAATGTTATCTTTAATCGTTCAAACAATGGTAAACTAAAGTCTAAACAAAATAATCAATTTCAATGATCAACTTTAGAGGTAAAAGTTTTTGATAGATACCAACAAAAGTGTCTTTTTTACGTTTTAAACTTTTTCTCCTAAAATTCGATCAATTTTAACATGGAAAACTACGTTTTTTCTCCCCTCTTTTTTTTCCCCTCGCTTATTCTACATCCTTTTTATCGCTTTTGGAAAGTCCAGCTTGGTTTATTTTTGAAAGATAAAAATATTTTTATATACGCAAACTGTTCATACGTCAAGCGTATCTAAAAGCCAGAAAAAAGAAAAAAAAATTTAAATATTATTTTGAAAGTGCAGACTGCGCATAGGTAAGTATATCTAGTTGAAAACACGTGTGGCTACTTGCTGGCACACACGATAAGCTACTTTATCGAAGTATAAAAGCTGTCTCTCATCACTCTTTTTTTTACGATTTCTTCCCCCGACTTCACACTAATACGCGTGTGTTCTGCTGAATTTCTATCCGAAATACCGTAGAAAGAAGAAGAAGAAGAAAAAAAAAAATAAGAAAAAGAGATAGTGCCCTACAGGTTATTCCTCTGCTAACGCTATCCAGCCTACTTACATAAAATGAGAGATTTGCCTAGATACTTCGACGAATACAAAACAAGTTTAACCAGAAATATAAGAAGAAAAAAAAGAGAAAAAAAAAAGTGAGGGCCAAGTTCTTCATATATGATTTATAAATATATGTGTACATTGGAAGCGAATTTGGAGCAGGTGTTTCGGTTCCTGCGCCCTATTAAGATATGGAAAACTGTGGGAAAAACACACAATTCATTCGCCGAACATCCTTTCGTTGTGAAAGGTGTGACGAAGATCGACTTTTGTGCTGATATAGAAATCTTATTATACCGTTGGGAGCATGTCTACCATAAAAATAGTCGTCTAAGGAAATGTGAATGCTCCACTATCCATCTATTTTCAACTCGTCTCCAAACGTAGATAAACCTGGTTGGGGATACGTGCTATTCACGTTCAAAGTGGTTTGTAATCAAGTCACAAGCAAATTGCTCAGCGTGAAAAAACTAAGAAAAAAAAAATTTTTTTTTTTTAAAGAAAAAAAAAAAATAAATAAATAACAATTTTAACTTTTTTCTTTAGGAAAACAAAATTAGGATTCCGTGTAATGAAATTGCAACAAAAGAACATTTCTAATATCTCCGCATCACATCAGATAAAGTTAAATTTATTTATTTTTTTTTCATCTTACTCGTGTTTATGAGGGTGTATGAATGAGCACAAGTTTTCAAATACAGTATTATATTTCTTAAAGAATACTTCAAGTACTTCATAAGTGTTTCAGAATTTCGAATCTAATTTTTTGTCATGCTTTTAACTTTTTGAAAAACTAATATCCGCAAAACTCTATTTAATTACTACAGTATTATAATAAAGTCTATTTGTCAAATATAAAAACACAAATAATAATTACAGTTTTGGAAATTTTTGATTTGTTTGATTGCAACAAAAAAATATTTTTCATTAAACTTAAAAAAATTTTTTCAGCTAGGTTTCATTTTAATGCACAATGTACAAGTATAATGCAATTAACAACTGTTGTGGATAAATTACGAATAAACACTGTAGTTAATATTTTATTAAGCTGAAATCACAAAGGACGACGCTTTCAAACGCCAAACCCAATCCGCGTCTTTATTCCAAAATCAATAATTGGCCTTTTGTTTATGTTCTATAATCTATCCCTAATAAACAAACGTCAGGTCTAAGTCGCCATCGACTAACAAGATGAGAGATTTACCAGCAAGTTTATTTTGTTTTCATATTATTGAGGAGTGCCGGTTAGATGGATAGAAGGTATAGCCTTTGTAAAGTAGAATGAACAGTTTTAAGGCTTACGTTTCTCGGGCGTTTTTATATATACCGGTATATATTTTTTTTTATCTTTGTCTGTCTCTATCTCTCTCTATCACTCTGCCTTTCATTTCTAAGTAACACTTTATTTGCACATTGTGTTTCCCATGCATCGATCTGGCACTTAGGAGCTCAACCTGATGAGAACATCACGATCGATAGGCTTAGAAGCGTGATGAACTCGCAACAAGCTTATAGTTCTTGATTAAAACTATGTGGCAAATAAAGATTATGTTCCCTTCATGTTCACACCAAATCTTTTTTAAAAAAAAGTCTTTTTTAAATGAAATCGCCGTAACAAGCGGCATTTAAATGGCGTTACATTCTCAGTATTGTTTTACTTGATGTTAAAAGTTTGATATATTATAATAAAAGTTATCCACAAGTACATGTACTTTTAAGCTTCCCCTTAAGTTAACTTTTATAAATTTGAGGCTAAATCTACCGTAGTGTTAAATAACTGCACATGGAGCTAATAATATTAAGTAATTAAATATCAATTTCGCCTAGGGATGGAAACACCTGTGGAAGTTTGTGTCGTCTTCAATAACGACTCGTACTTTTAACTATTCTTAATTGGTCAACGTTCTAAATTTCTTAAGCTCAACTAATAAGCTTACATCTGAAAAAAAAAACAAAATAATAAAATCATGTATTAACAAAATGCTCGCTCAGTGGAGCTTTAGCTTTATCATAATCCAGAAATGCCACAAGTTGAGCCACAATAATAATTTAGGTCTTAATTAAAAATTTAAAATATGCACTCGTGTCACTAAATTTAACCCACAAAAATGCTTGCACTTTAAAAACCTTCCAACATAAAATAAATAAAAAAAGAACTTAATAAGGTATTCGAAAATTAATCGCGAAAACTTAAGCAAATTTTCGAGCATTTTTTTTATCGCTTTCTATTTTATTTGTAAATTTAGATCTTAAATTTAACGTTAAAACTGCCATTAAGTTGTAGGTTATCGAAGATCCGTCATAAAACGCTCATAAATCAACGCGATTGAAAATCCTGAGTTCAATAAAAGACATATACCCGTCCCTAGAGAAATTTACCGATTTTGCCATTAATATACTCGTAAAATTGACAAAAGGAAAGTAATATATTTAAAAATAACGGCAATCCCGGATAAAATATTATTACACAGCCGATTTAAAAATAAACAAAAGCTGCGAAATACGAGTACGGTACTAAAAGATAAATGAATATCTAACAATTTAATTGTAAGCTTTAACTCATTTTCTAAATAGTCAAACAAGTTCTCTATTTTCAGATAGGTTAAAATTGTTTACGAAGATGGAGATGAAGAGCGTGAGAGAGAAAGAAAAAGCAAGTTGAGTGAAGCTGAATGAAGAAGAGTCATTAAAGCTAAGTCTAACAAACAGCTCGGCTGGTCTTAATTAACGCACGACGAATATAAACGCAATTTAAAGCGATTTCTTTTTAAATATTTGACACCCTCGTCGACGTTAAATTTGGAAAAGCTGAGTCGTGTCTCGAAATTGCACTTTCGTTTCGCAGATAAAGTAGCGCGCGTGTGTGCATCTTCTTATGCACATCCGCGACACCGAGGAAACAGTTAGTGCCTTAGCAATCGATTGCAATTACGAAAAATAAACCTCGTTTATACTGCTTAGAGTGTCATCTGATAAAAAAAAGTTTTTTTTAACGATTAAAAAGCGGAGAAAAGCTTCGTTAAAAAGCCACTACAGCAACAATAGCAAGTGGAAAGTGTTTAAATTAAAATGATAAATGGGCAAACGCGCGTTTCTTTCTTTTCAAATGAGATTTTTACTAGATTTTATAAATGAGAAGGGAATTTAATGCACCAGTTAAATACGTCAGAATTATTCTTTAAAAAAAATAAATAAATAAATAAAAAAAAAACAATAAAAATAATTGTTGAGGAAAAAAATAATAAACATCTCGCTTCTAAAATAATTGCTACAATTAAAAATTCTCATTTATTATAAAAAAAAAAAAAATTATCACGAGTTAAAAAGTAACGGCCTCTCGTGGCAAAATCTCAGCTGTATCATTTGTTTTTAAAATTAAACTACCGGTATATCAAGCGTATTTTTTATTTTATCTGGCATTATTGTGTTTGTAACTCATGAAACTTAATCAACAGCAAAAACTAACTTTTAAGTGAAAAAGAATAATACCGGTATTGAATAAATGATTTTTAAAATGGGACATACATGTAATCCTATAAAATAAAATTTCTCAATAAAAAAATTTATCCCGCTACTAATAATTGTTGTTGAAATTTAGTTCAAATTTCTTTCGGAAGTACAGTAGAGCTTTGCGTATTCGGACTAATCAAAGTCCAAGTACATTGAGCAAGTACACAAAGCTACAGTATTTAAATTTAAAAATATCTTAAAAGCACAGATAATTTAAATGATTCATGTTCAACATAATTCAATTACTTTTTAATAGCTTTCCCCAAAAATTAAAACCTATGAGAAATCAAAATAAATGTTTTTAATAATTAAATGCTTACCGCGTACAGTATTTTGCTTTAAATTTTTTCAAAAATAAACTGCACCCATATATTTATCTATTGTGTAACTAAAGATTATTAAGTTACAAAACACTTTTCCTATTTACATAACATTCTCTACTTAAAAAAATGGCTATAGTTTGCATATTTTTCATTACAAAGTAAAAATTTAATATTTTGAATATTTTTGCGGTATCTTGAATATTTAAACAGTGTCCGTTTATTTTTGATCTGTATTATTATTTGAAAATGAATAATTTGGCTTGCTTTTAAACAACGTCTGTTAACTGTTTTAAGAAGAAGAAGAAAAAAATGACGCTATAACAGTCGAGAACATTTGTACGGTTTATTTCAATCCTACTTTACGTCGTCGTAAACACGAGGGTTTATATCACTTAGTCGTGCTGGAATTATTCATGAATCGAGGGTCTGTACCATTAGATGTGAGCTTACGCTACCATACGGTATAATAACATACAGTAAGGAGTCAAACAAAGCCCGATGAATTACACATCGAAAGAAAATGAAATATAGGCTACCAAGAGAAAATATTTTTCAAAATGCGATTTTTTTTTAAATCATTTTTTTGGCATTTCATTAAGTTTGCAATATTTCGTTACATAAATGCATGCATTATGATTGTCTTGTCACAATAATTTAATGTTTTTCAGTAAAATTGGTTTGGTGATTCGGAAATATCTACAGTAGGAATTATTCAAAATACCATTTTGCAAATTTATATTTAAGAAATTTTTTTTTTTGAAGGAATACGCAGAGCAGAAAAAAATACTAATAGGTCCCAAACTCCCAATATCTCTAAAATTGAACGAAATTTATGTTCTTTTTAAGCAAAATAATTAGTTTTACCAATTTTTAACAAAATTGTAAACTACAAAAGATGATAATTTAGTATGACCGATATACTTTTGCTCGAAACCAAATGGACCTTTCAGTTTCAAGTCAGACCTTTTATTTCTTCTTAAAATATTTATTTATTTAGCCTATACAACTATTCTTTCTATGAGTTATTCATCTACAAACTGAATTCATTTTATTTGGTTTTAAACAAAACTAAATAGCTTGATATGTAACAGTAAATGATTTTTACAATACATGTACTGTACTGCAAAAAAAAAATGTTAAAAAAAAACTGAAATTATACTGTAGACTGAAATAAATGACATTACAGTATTAACAAAATTAAATTTTTTGTTTATAATAATTCAAGATGCTTCGTCTACAAACGTTTCTAAGATGCATTCGCTAAGTTTTGCATTTGCATTTTGTTTTTGCGCTTTACGAGCAATATAGCTCGTCTTTGTTCATAAAACGTCAACACAAGCTCAAAGTTTCATTTCATTAAAAGATTTTCAGCGTTTGCGAACGCAACAACTTTTTTTTCTTTTACTATTAATTACTACAGTAGTTGTTTAGCCGAAGAATAAAAACATACAGAAAGAGTGACTCATTTACATTTAAACACCGTTGAGTAACAATTGAGCCCAAATGACTGATAAGAAGCAGAAAGTCAGTACTGAGAGAGTGGCAAAGAAGTGCGGAAAAAGTGTAAAGATGGAGTGAAGACGGAAGACACTCAGTAACTAACTCGTTGCTTGATTTATACGGCGCTGAATCTTTTAAGTTGAAAATCTTAGCTTCCGCACCACTGTACTATAACGAGGATTGCTTAATGTGCAGAAATTTACAGACGACTAAGTCCCAACCGTTTCTTTGTTTTTTTTTTCTCCCTCTCACTCTCTCCTACACCATCTCCTTCACTCTTTATACAACTTTTTCTTACGTTTAAGATATTGTGCTACATCGTCCTGTTTATAGTTGCATGTCTACAAGAACAGTTTGTACGGTACCGGTATATATATTATACTTTTTTTTTTGACTGGACTAGACCCTTCTCCGCGCGTGCGTGATTCGGATTCACCACAATAAGGATTAGATAGGACTAAAACATCCCAAATTACTGCTGCTACCATTATGCACGTGTATTATATGACTTTGTACATTGCGAAAGTTGAGACGTTAAATGAAATTTCGGCAAACGCCCACAGAGTTGAAAATTTGGGATAAAAAACTGGGAGTAGGCCTACATTTCGTAATATCTGGTACAGTTAGTACTGTGCTGTATATTTTTGGGTCAAAATTTAAGCGAGTTACAATTTCAGGGTATAAATTATTCATTCTTTTTGCAAAAACAAAAAACCTAAAGTACCTTAAACTCTTTTTACTTAATTTCAAAAATCTAATTTAAAACTCTTAATAAAGCAAAATGGTACCAATATCGCTAAATAAATAAAAAAAAAATTCCGTAAAAATTTCAAAAATCTAAACTTTTTGGATTTTTTTTATTGTACAGTAATTATAAATTATTAGTCTTAAAATTTTATTCATTAGTCTACTACGATTAAAAACTTTTTTTGGTGAATGTTCATTTTTTTATTACTTTTCTAAACAAAATCTATCAGTTCGGTAATTGATAAATGCGTCTGACAGATTGTACCTTTAATGCTGTATAAGAAAAAATTACGAAGTTTACTAAATCAGACGTATTCATATGGTTTTCAATTGCATTTACAGTATACAATTTGATTACACCGGTAATTTTGCGTTTTGCTTTTGTGGTAACGGTAAATTGATTTGGGTAAGCCATGACGTCGATTGCGCTCATCAATTCTTTCGCTGATCGTTTCATTAATTATTGATTTCAGTCAATCTGGTTAAATGGGCAATTTAATCCTAGTTAATTTTGAGCTAATAATGGGCAAAACTTAAGAACTTGTTACTTGTTTACTATAATTTAATCCAAGGTGAACTTACACTCGATTCGAAAAAACGGAAAATACAGTAGGCCTACGGTATTAAAATCAATGAACTTTTTGAATTCATTTTTAGACCTTGAATAATTGTATTTGCTCTGAATTACCTGTTAAAATTTGATTTTGTATCAATAAAATTGACCTTGACAATCTCAAATTTTAGACTATTCAGACTTCAAACCAAGGTAACACTTCAAACAACAAACTTTTTTAAACTACAGTATAGTGGACCAAAAACGAAGCTTTTTAAAAAACAAAAAAAAAAATACCGTAGTACTGTACTTTTAATGTACGGTAAAATTTTAAGAATTTTTCTGAGAGCAAAACGTTTTAACCTAAAAAAAAACGTCGTCAGCTTCAATTCGAGGATTCCGAAGAGTAAACCAATTGCCTCCATTAATCTACTTTCAGAATATTTAGACCGCGTATAAAATAATAAAACCCAAAAAAATATTATAATAGGGCCTATATTATACAAAAGAATGAAATACAGTAATTATAATAGACGGCAGCTTTTACTCGAATGTTCCGCGTCACATTACGGTACTAAAAAAAACTCTCAGCGTAATATAGGCCTACAGTATACAAAGTTTTAAATTTTGTCGCACATGCGCGAGGTAAAACAACAAAATAATAATAACTGAATTGTTAAAAACATTTCTATTTTAAACATCAGCGAGCGTTTTATGCACATATTTAATATTATGTTAATGGGGGGGGGGGAGGAGACCCTATTTAGGCTATTTCATAGTGCAGTTTGCAGAGACGTCACTCACCCCCGCAAAGCCTTCCGCCGGTAGAGCGAGAGAGAAAACGAAGTCGGTTAACCCTTATGCGCTATGATTGTTGATTGATGAGGGTTAAATGTGATGAAATTCACATCATTAATTTCACGTCCAAATGGTATTGGTGTGTATGCTGATTGCGACATCATTTCTTCTGTCAACGTGATTCAACGAGTCCATCAATTTCCTTTTAGATTTTCCATCCAAACACGTCACACATATTTTATTTCAGTTTGGAAACACATATTTACAATTTCCAACTCGGTGAATCTTCAGCTCAAATTGTTTATGACTCGCCGGATCTGTCCTATTACAGCCCTATCGCATTAGTGTCATTCCGAAGGAATTAGCATCCACATCGACGGTAGGTGGATGAACAAAAACAAAAGCCAAACTCATAACTTACATCCACGCAAAAGTTTAAAGCAAGATAGTTTACTTAAACTTAAAGTGGTACAATAATATAGACTTTAAAATTAGAATAGGCCTACTCAAAAATAAAAATACTGTACAGTATTAATTTAATAAAGAAACAACTACAGTACAATTGTGCCTATCATGTGAAAAGCACCAAATATTTTTCCAATGTAAATCTTAGAATTTGTAATTAAGCACAGTACCATAAAATAATTGATTATTTTTAATTAATTACCGGTAAATATTGTATTCAACTTTAATGAAATAATACAATTTTAAAATTTTTAATACAGTAGTCTCAAACCTCAAAAAAAAAAATAATAAAATAAAATAATCGTTCTTAGTCTAATAAAATAAAAAGAAGAAATATTTTTATCTATTAAGGAACCTAACAAATAGGTAGATCAAGTTTTCAGTGTAAATGTTTCACAAATGCAGAAAGGATTATTAATTTTCAGATCATAAAGTATCTTCTCTCACGTTATCATGTGGAAATGCGATAACGGTTGGAGCGTGAAGACAATGATCTCTTCAGCTTCATAAACAAGGGTGCAAAGAGAGAGAGAGAAAGAGCATCATCAAAGATACAGAGAAAAGAGAAGAAGATGAAAAAAGTTTTCTTGTATTAAATAAAACGGGAGAAAAGAAGCTTTGAACTAGAAATGCGCTAAGCACATTTCAATTTAATTCCGAGAGCGCGAGAGATAGATAGATAGAGAAAGCAATTTCAAACTCCGAATGCAGATTACTTTTTAATCGAAATCTCAAATATCAACGTTAATGATATAATGAAAATTAACGACTAACTTCCTGTTTCTCCCCGGGTCAAATGCTGCACTGCGATATACACGTTGAAATAGGTCGGAAACAATTAAGAGGCGCGTAACAAGTGAAAGTTACTCACCGAAATCGCACAGAATACACAACATAAATTCGTGCTTTGTGACGGATCAACAATTATCTCATATTCTTACCTAGAAGAGAAAACGAGAAAAAGAAATTGGTTAGAAAAGCAGAAGCAGAAGAGAAGAAGAAGAAGAAGGAAAAGAAAAAAAAAGTGCTAAGGGACAATTATACTAGAATAAATAATTAATTATCTGTAAAATAAAGATGACGTTACGTTTACGTTCTACGAATAACATTTGCAAAGCATACAAAAATAATGAAGATGGGAGATTGAAACGACGGGTTTAAGACATAAAACACCAATCAAAGGCAAATAACAATCGAAGAATAAGGTTGTCGCTTATCTAATCTGCTTTTAATAACTTTTTCCTTTCTTTTACTAACTTCGAGAAAAAGAAGAAAAAAAAAAAATACGTAAAAAAAGAGCTTAATGTTTTAGCAATTACTTAAAATCTAATCTCCACAGTTGCACATGTGACCCAAAACGAGTGTTTGCTAATAAACTCATTAATTTGGGATTGGTCCAACCAACTCTTTCTCCCATCTTTTATCCTGTACCCTCCTCCCTCTCTCTCCCTAGTCTCCCCCCCCCCCCCGCACGTGCAGTCTGCGTTCAAGTCGAGCGTTAAAAATACGGGAAATGTGCAACAGACACCGATTCGCACACACTTCCCACATTTTAACGAGAAATTAATTGGAAATGGTGACAGCCAGCGCCACCATCGCCACTTCTTCCTCTCCGACTAACGACTATTGTATATAATTAACGAGAAACGTTCGATCGATCAAATTAAAAAATGAAATCAAGTTTATGTGTGTGAGAGGCGAACGAGAGAGAGAGAGAGTGAGATGCGATGACATTGCATGAATTGTTAAGCGCGGCTAAAATAGCTTCATGTTTCTCTTGCCAAATCTATTAAATATTGCCTGCATAATTTGCACTAGCCACAGGTTGCATGCTGCAACTTTTCCATCAACGTTTGCAATTAAATACGCGAACGCATTAAGCCAGAGAACGCCCGTACGATGCAGGCAGAAAGTTCAACGCTAATGCCAATATGTTTATCGAACCTTTTGCTCCCCTCTTTCTCTCACATACAGTACACCCATTCTCGTTTTCTATCTCTCTCCTAAAATTTCAGCGGATAAATTAATTTACATAACTTTGTACAGCACATCTATTTAATTAATTACGCATTAGCAAAATTTATAAAATGAAACTTAAAATGTTTTTTTTTTCTAATTTATGGTAAAATAATTACGTTAACTCGAGAGTAGACATTGGTTAAATCAAAATAAATAAATATTTGTTCAGCGAAATACAGTATTTACAAAATAAATTAACATTTCTGGAAATTTATAATTACAAATCAATATTTTAATTTCGTTGGACAGTACTAAATAGAAATTTATAATATTGATTGGTAATAACTAGCGTGAACCTTAAAAAAAATAAAATACTGTAAAACTATTTTTAACAAATAATATTGTAAAATTATTTGATAATTTTTTATTTAGATGGGTTAATATATTACTGTAATAAGGTTTTTTTTTTCAGTTGTTAAGATGTTATTTTCTTTCCAAAAAAATATTAGCGTTTCTGCGTTTTTATGTTAACCAAAAAAAAGTATAAAAAATTATTATTGGAAAAAAAAAATTTTTTTTTTCTTTTTGAAGAAACTTTATGCTTTCAAAATCATTGGCACATGCACTAATATGACAAGTGGCCAATCACACTAAAAGTTGAACCATAAAGACATCTTCCGGTCGATATGTAACTTTGGTACGAGCGTCTGAAAACAACGGTAAAGCTGTAACTTCCCCTAAATTCAAAATAAAAATGATGAGTTTTCGCCACATTTATTCTGCTTAGACAGCTAAAGCTCAATAACATAACTTGCTACTACAAACTCAGCCTTTACGTTTTATTATCCTCTCGTGGCTCCTAAAATCTTTGCAAATGCTTGGAATGGAGTATTACGAAGAAAGATACTCAGCGGTGCACCAAAACTAAGACGATGAGAGAGAGAGATGGGTGGAGAAGATGGGGGTGGTTAAGATGTACCGCATTTATTATGAATGATACCATTTCACTCGTACTAACTACTTAAGCTTACTCTCAATTTGCCTACTGCGCGCAGGTAACCGTACAGGAAATAGCAAAATCCTATTCTAATTTAATAACCACATCAAGAAATAGCTTACAAAATGTCTCGTTCTTATTATGTACGTTACGCATGTTGTTTTGCGATTAAATTAGAAAAGAGATTGCATTCTTGTTTTTTAAACATACGAAATAGGTAGGGCCCCGGAGAACAATGTCTAAAATGATTAAACTAGCTAAAATCATCCCTTACTTTCTTGATCATCGCTGTGGAGAAACGATTGTAAAGCCATAATTAATTATAACAACATATTTCGCAAAATAGTACAACATAAAAATAGCATTTTGATCGTCCTATTCCAAAAATATTAATTTGCGTAACAATAATTTTGTCTATCAACGTCCTTTATACTCTTCCTAAACTCATGCAAAGTAAAACACACGGTGTATCAAAAAAAAAATAACTCCGAAATTAAATTAGTAAAATAATCTATATATTTCAATGACACATGGAAAAACTTTACTTGAATGACAATAATAATTGTTCTATTCTGTGTTTAAAATATCTTCCTTCGGTTTCAATCCACGTAGCAAAACGCTATACTAGCCACTCACTCCCTGTTGCATCAATTATAACTTTGGTTAAATTTGGCCCAAGTTGGTTAACATTTCGTAAAAAAAAAAAAAGACTTAAAAACAGCAACAAAAAATTGAAACAAGTGAAATAAAAAATACTCAAGTTATTTTGCAGGTAAATAATATTTAACATTTTAAATAGTGGCTTTTTTGTTCAACTTTGTCCTTCCCACCTAAGCCAGCTTGCGCTTTCCAAATAAATCTTTCCAGTTGCGTCACGGATGCGTGTGGCCGTCGTTTCAGTATCGCGACATTTAAGAGCCCAAAAAATTAATGATTTTCCAATATTATTATTAATTTTTTTTCTAAAATTGATGGTTTGACTTTTATACATCGTAACTTGGAAACATTTTCAAATACAGAAGAGCTACTGGAAAGTATATTTTCGCGTGTAGGAGGACTCTGATAATAGTGTATGAAAAGAATGGCAATAATACTTAAGAGAATGGACACCTATTACGGTCCTAGTGTCATCATTCGACCATCTGATATTACATTTGATCACCAAGGCCAGAGATATTAAATAAAAGCGAATATAAAAAAAAGAGTGTGCAACCGAGATACAATTCCATCCTTGACGTCAAAAGGTTGGGATATATTTCTATAAAGTGAACGAGAAGCCATTTTGTTACGGTATCTGAGGCGGCGAATCTCCTATAAAAACAAAATCCCAAGCGATACGAAGCTAAGAAGTTACAATTGATGAGAATGAATTACGATGGCGAAAGCAAAATGAAAAAGAAAAGGGAAGGGCCATAGGAAAAGAGAGAGACTGAGAGAGATAGATAGAGAAAAAAAGAGAAAAAAAAATACAAACGGAATCCAGGCTCTGGCCAATTCTGAATCACGTTTGAACCGTTGTGATAACGAAGATTTAAATCTCTTGTGGCTTTCCTAACCATCACCCGGCTTTAGCTTCTATATGTGGAAAGCATTTGAACCTCCTATTCACCACCGACACACTTTTCCACCCAAATTTATTTCGACTTGTGCTTTCTTTTCTATCTTCGCTAATCTCACTATCTTTTTTTTCGCGGGTTTCAAGCATTTTGCACTTTTTTTTACAGTTTCTTACTGCTCCGCACGTTTTTAAAAATTTAGTTTTTTCCGCAATTATTTAACTAATCAGATAACTTTCGCCTGGTAAAACACATACAGTACATAATAGACGCGTTGCGTTAGCTAAAAATAATTGTAATGCGATAGAAAAAAATACAAAACACATTTTTAAAAGAGCAAAACCTTACGTTCTTGGCAAATACATGTATATTAACTAAAAACGTTTTTCAAACAGTACTTTAAGTGCCTAAAACGACTTTTTTTTACCATAAATATGAGTTTGAAAATCAAAAACAATGCATATTTAAAAATAAAAATACAAGAAAGAAGTAGTATTTCAACTCATCGAACTAGAATTTCGATTAAGCCTGAATGCGTCACTCGTGTTGTAATCATATTCGACATTACTTTATTTATTATATTTTCTGAAATTTTTTTTTAAATAAATATGTATTATGATAAACAAATTTATTCTGCTTCTATGCGTTAATTTTGACAATAAGTTGCAACACGCCGCATAAGAAAAACTTTTATCCGCCAGTCATTCCTTGGGCAATTAATCAGAGGCCAATGTTGAGATCCAAGTTTCGGAAAAATAATGTCGTTACCAGACGTTAGTCCTTCAAATTGAGTTAGAGTGTGCACTTAAAATATTACCGGTAATACTTTATACATTACATAGCATATGTATGTCTGCCGCCCTTAAAAAGGTTTACTTAGACGCTTCAAGAGTACAATTAAAATAATATGGATTTAGAAAACCTATTAGCGCCAAAAAAAAAAAAAAAAAAAATCAGTGTTTAAAGCCCAACTAAGACGACAAAAATTAATTATTTTTTTCCTAACTTAAATTGTAAAATAATGTTAGTCTGTCCATTAAAAAAAAACACATACCGGTACTTTAATAATTATAAAATTCGATAAAATTAAAAAAAATTTCTACTACCGATATTTATTACTAGTATTTTCAGACGTGTCTATACAAATACAGTATACTAAAGCAGTGCCGGTACTTTAATCATAACAATAAATAATAATAATTACGCTTTAATTTATAGAAACATAAATTTTAAAATAGACTAAACAATATTTCAATCAAAAAATTATAATTAATATTTTTACCCCACAACAAGTTAATTAAAGCTTGGCGTGCTTCAAAATTTCTAAAAAGTTTGCTAAAATATAAATAAAATCTTAATTGTATTTACGAAGAAACGTAGTGCGCATGTCTACCGTTGTTAATTAAACGCGTAATATTTAATTGAATAGAAAAAAAATTATGTTTTTCTTCAAATATTAATCCGCAAAAGTCTGAACAATTCATAAGTTGCGAATACGTAATAATTTATCGCCTGATATTATTCAAAATGAAAATGGTTAATGCGCGGTAAATAAATTCAAATCCACTTTCAATAAACTGTTAGCGGCGCGCGCGGGCGTAGGTATTATAGTGGTGTAGTGCAAACGTCTGGCACTGTGTATTATAGTACAGGCTATAGAGCGCGGAAGAACGTTATCCAGACAAAAGCGTTTATTAAGAAGCGGCAATGTGTTAAATAAATCAAAATAAATCGCCTCCTAAAATAAAATTTATTGCCACCGCCCGTTCATGCCAGCTCTGCTTCGGGTTCCTTATCCCCCCTCAAACGAAAGCATTATTAATCTAAATTTTCCTTCAAAGCACATTTTTGACACAAATCATCACACCAGCTTCCACATTCACTTTGAGGCCAAAGTCGTGAACATTCGGAAGCGATGCCACTGTGCTTTCGATAAAATTAAACTAGAGAAAATGTAGTAAAAATTATTTCCAACTTCATCACTTACTATTTCATCCGCAGTTGCATTAATGAATTAGTTCTTACACGATCAAATTCAATTAGAAAAAGTAAGTGAATTACGCTATTAGAGGATAAGGCGTCTGCATAACAGATACAAAAAAAAAAAAAAATAAACAACCCGGCGCAATATTGTACTGTACTGTATCAGTGTTTTCGAAATTTCGCATATATTTATTCCAATAAACTCACACCAGAAAGCTTTGAAAAGGAAGTATAAATTAAATCATGGCAACGTAGTAAGCCCACATGTATTGCAAATTAAATAAAAAATCGATAAATTTTGCTTAACAAATACAGAGTAGGCCCTACCGTATTATTCAAATAAATACCTTTGATCACCTATTATAATTATTATCAGCTAAGTTGTTATTGTAATCATAATAGTTGAAAAACAATTTAATTTTTCAGATAAACTTAAAGTAGATTTTCAATATTAACTTAAACGATATACAATTGCGTTAAACAGACTTAAATGAACACACTGAACGCATAAAATTAGAAAACTTGTGTATAAAAAGATCCCTTTAAGAAAAAAGATGTAGGCTATGTACTCGTACAGTATTAAAGTTTAATTTTTGATGTGGTGTTAGTCTCATAATTAACATTTTAAAATAAATTATTAACCTTAACATTCACGAATCTACAGTAAACAGGTGAAAATTGCCTCTAAGTGAATTGTGATAACCGTGGTATCCACTTCCCTCCCCCTCTGACGCAAAATAATCTTTTCATAATAAAAAAACATTTCTCGAAAATTAAGTAAGGTAACAAAATGTTATATTGGTCAACAAAAACTTCCATTTTAAAAATAATGAATGTTTTATTCTTGTATTATTTTCAAAAACCACTCCAGTAATAATAATATTCTACTATCTCGTAAATGTAATTTCAACTTTTCATTTACAAAATTGCCTCAGCCACAGAGAACCAAAACCTCTCGCGTGATCAATGTATCAACCTTTCAACCTACATTTCCATTAATTAAGAACTAATTTTTAAATCATAAATGCCATAAATTTAAATAAGATATGTGAAATTATAAATGCGCAAACATCATACGTCAATCTAATTAATCCCATTATAAATTTTTGGTATATTGAAATTTTTATGACGCCATCTAAAAGATTTATTTTAATCCTGTTTAATAGTGTAAGAAAAGGGCGTATTTGCATCTCATCTTCGCCTCGATTCAACTACCAACGTACCAGTTGTCGGATTTATCAACTACTTCATCGCAACTGGAAAAAAAATAATTCAATTGAAGCCAAATAATAATAATAATAAAAACCTAGGAAATATAAAACACAATGGTTATTAAATTTGAAGAAATGGGTCGACGATATTATTATGGGCCGCAACGTAAGTCTAGTCGAGATATATAAACTGAATCTGAATTCTAACCAACATCTACCGATGCAGCTTCATCTTTTAACACTTTTTTTTTTTTTGGTTACGCTTCAACAAATATCTCGTAGCGCAATTGGTGATAATTGTGGAAGAAGAATTGCACGCTTCAACGCAACAACACGTCAAATAAATGCGAATACATGGACCAATTCATTAAGTATACCAACAACGGATTCTATCAAACGAGATGCTCAGTTCTCACAACGCCGCCGCCGAAACTGATGTTACCTAGGAACGATTTTCGAGATAGATTGAGAGAGAGAGAGAAAAAAAAATCACTTTGCCCTCGCTTCCCAAACTCAATCAATTACGGTACTTCAAATATATAGCTTAGTATGTGATAATAATTATATGCTTCATTCGGCAAAAACTAACACCTAAATTCAAAAAAAAAAAAGATAAAAATTCGTAAATTAATTTTTTTTTTTTTCAGAAAAATTAAAAAATAATCTAAAGCTTATAATTTAGATAAAAACGATATTAAAAATTACAAATGAAAAGTAAAATGTTTTTAACCATTCCAAAAATTAACTTATTGTTAAAATTTTAAAATACGGTACTCAATAAAACCTAATGGAAACTAATCATAACAATTCCTTGCCTCATTTACAGTATCTGCAACGGCGTTTTCTAAGCTAAAACTTAAATCTCATGAAAGTAGTTCTGAAATTTGTAAATAAATAAGTCTTTCCTTAAAAAAAAGCTTCAGAACAAGTTGAAATCTTTCAAACTTCATCGTCAATTTTTTAAAAATTGTAAAATTAAAATAAACTAAACACCTTTATGATACGTTACAAACATCAACACCAACAGATAGAATACTTAAAAAAAAATAAAAAATTACAGGACACACATGTAGCCCAGTCACGAAGGAATAAAACTGCGTTAACAGCTACGCCCCAGAAATATACATTTATATATAGTATAAAACGAATATATAATAAATATATAACACCATTTAGACATCCATGCAGGGTGTATTTGACACTACCTGTGCCATCATTTTCATCATCATCATCACGCTCATCATCATCTCTCTCATGCAACCGAATGAGGCAGAGAATTCAGTGATGGGTTTCCACGTGTTCCTCGTCAAACTAATCGTTCAGCTTCTGGTGTCGACGAAAATGCAGTAGTCCAAACATACGGGTACTGTAGGGGTGAAGTTCGTAACATCTGCAATTCATTATAGTCGAATCCCGATTTAGTAAAAAAAATTAAAATATAATGTGATTCCAGAACCACGCTTGCTTTCAACTTTCATTTTGATTAAAAAATAATATATATAATTATAAAAAGAAAAAAAAAAAGAAATTAATTATTTATAAATAGAAGCCACCTAATATTTCGTTGCCACCGGATTTTCTTAATCTAGATTATTTGGTCGCAATTCCTTAACAGATTTTACTAGACTAACTTCAATTACCTCAAACGAGATTTTTTTTTGGTTGCATCAACGTAGATTAGAAACATAATTTAACAAATTAAGAGCAGTTTGAAACGCAGAATAAATAAAACTAGATCACTAAGTGGCAACGAAATAGAGCGGAGGAAGATGGGAGAGATGGAGATAGAGAGAGATTAGGAAAAGAGCGAGATATCCGGTACACACCTAACCGTAAGACACCCAATTCTTGTTCATTTGTTTTATTTATTTATTTTTTTTTTTGCTTAAAATTTTATTAATTCTTATATTTATTACTTTTACACGTACATCCATGAAAAGACACGTTTTGACTATTAACAAACCTAATGGCATCTACAGTATTTATTTATCTATTTTTTTCTCGCTTTTTCAAAATGCAGCGTCATGTTACTAAAATTGATTTAAACTCAATTTCATGTTAATAATACATTGGGTGCAACAACATTTAATGATGTTTCAGGCTAACAGATACATTAAAGACAGAATTGATCATTCTTTTTTTAAAAATACATTAATCGGGATTCGACCTTCGATCTGCAGATTGATTTTTATGAGGTTTTTTGGAGATTTGATTATTATTTTTTAAATTTATAAAAAAAATTTAAATTGTCCAGTTTTATTTACAGTATTTATATTCTTTTCTTTTCAAGCTCGTAAAATAATGTACGATATGAAAATATACCAGTGATGACCAACAATAACAACTTTCTTTTCAAAATCAGACATTTTGTTTTCTAATATCAATTCTACAAGTGGAAGCTACTGCATGTTTGAGAGCAAAAGTACGAAGCACCAAAGCACACAACATAAACAACTACGACCAGAAAATGCAAAAATAAATAAATATTTACATTCACACAAGTGCACATCGAATCTGCTTTTCAATAAATCCTTTTTAAAACCGGTAATAATAATTATTGTCTTAAATTTAAATTTGTATGACACTGTGTGATTTTAAGGCTGATTACAGCAACTGTTCATTAATTTTGTTTGTAGACAATGCCGATTCAAAGTTTAAGTTAATTAGATATAGTAAAACCAATAGCAACGTACCTAAATCTGCCAATCCAAGTTTTACTATGAAAATAAAGATTTGCATTAGATATATTAAATTTTTTTTAAAAAAAACAATAATTATAAATTATTGCAGAGTTATTAGAAATACTTGCAGAATAAAATTTTACATTACAGAATACTGGCTAAATATATTCCTTAAAGCTTGGTTCTCTAATCGAGTTTTCAACTCGAGCAGAAAGCTGCGTTTTAGTACAACTTGCTAAGCTATTGCCTACAGGGTAAAACCTACAAATTCAGCATGTCTTGAGACAGACATTACTTCAGGACAGGTGGTTTTAGAATTATTCTAGCGTTAAAATGAAGCTTAATATCAGTTTGGTAAATTTTTCACTTTGAAAATTCGTCCAGAGAAAAAGGCATTACTCTGAAATAAAATCAGATCAGTTTGTGAATAAAATTTGGTGTTAGGAAAAGTGGGCAAAAAAACAATCTATTAATAAACCTATTAAGATATTTAAAAAAGTTTGATATACCGGTAGAAAAAAATAACCGTTATTATTGTGATATTTTCAACATCGTTTTATGAAAACTTCACTATGCAAGTTGAAGAAATTTAATAATTTCAACATTTTCTAATAACAAACCCTTCAAAATTTGCAAAACTACTGCTAACAATTATTCAAATAAATAACAGAGTCAATCATGCATTCGCATAGTCTACTACTTGCTAAATTTAGTTGATCATCACTGGTCGATAAATTATTATTCTTGTACTTGACCAGTTTATAGCAAATAAGATCTAACAACCACACGACGATACACGTTTACGAAATATAATATAATAATATCAACACACCTAAATAATAAAGCTGTTACACTATCAAACTACCAAGCACACAATCCAAAGTAATAATAACCAACATTACACAATGATATAACACCATCATTACCATTATCATCGTCATCAATTTTTACAATTCTGAAAAATTCTAAAAACAAAAAAAAAAAATAATAATAATAATAGTAAAAAAATAAATAAAGAAAAAGAAAAGAAAAAGCGTTTTCAAACCACAAACATCAACACATTTCGATTTAATGAGTTGAGTCTTTTCATGATGTCTTATCAAATCAAAACTGATTTACTATTTATTCTTCCACGTGGCTCTCGTTAACGACACTGAAGTTAGCCATAAAAAGTCAACTGTCCACGAATAATATTAGGAAGATACGATGGAAATAGCGTGTAAAGCTCTCCACTCGCTCACACTCCACTTCCTCTCCCCTCCGGGGACACAATTAAATTTGATCGTAAATCGCCGCAGCACTCACTGCCGTCTCAATCCCCCCCCCCCCCCCCCCCTCACCCAAACTTTTTACTCTACAACAAATAAAAACTTAATCTGACCAGTCGACCAAATAACGTCCGAAGCAAATGACCAAAACCTCTAACCGACCAACTTTTAAAACACATTTTCTTCATATACATGTATATAAAAAAAATAAGTTATCACGACATAGAATACGAAAATAAAATTAAAAAATCAAGTAAAAAAAATATATAAAATTAGATGCTCTGATAATCTACACATCGAAAACAACTTTTTTTTTTCACTAAGCATTTTACACTTAATTTATAATTAATTTGAAATAAAAATGTAATAATAAAATAAGTAAAGCGTACGTTGACAACATTAATAATTTATATGTCTCACCTGCCCTGTTCTCGCTGTCTGCTGGCTTCACTTGAATTGGACGGTTCATCTGTAAAAAAAAAAGAGAAAAAACCTTTATTAGAATAATATAGAGAAAAAAAAAACAAAAACAATGAATCAAGGATAGTGTGAGAGGGGAAATAACTTTTTCATAGCGTTTAATATGTTTTCCTCGCTTTAGACGAGAAAAAAAAAATAATATTTTTAAGTGCTGTTAAGAGAGACGAATGCCATCCAATAATAACTGACGTTATAAATGACCAGCGCTTCTTGAATATAGATGCGGTAGCTAGCATAATAAATATCACTTGTCTTGTAAATGGCTTTCTAAAAGAGAAAGACCCAGAGAGAGAGTGAAAGAGTGAGTGAGCTATTAGGCAATCAATAAGAGGATTGTTTGTTTTCCACACGCTATAGGTTCATGCACGCAGAACAGGAGGGAGGGGAAAAGCACGAAATACCAAACCCATTTCGTTCGGGAACCCTGCTCGAGTCATAACCTTAAATGTGGTTAGTCTGTTATAAATATCCCTCAGTGTTAAGCTATTAACTTTTCGAATAATATACCTACTTTCATTTAAAATGTCAGTTGGAAAATAAAAATTGCAAACTTTTAAATACAGCAATCAACTAGACCCCAATTTATGCTATCACAATGCAATAAAATAAATTGCAATTACATAAATTTAGAAGTTTTCCCCAAATTAATTTATTTCTATAATCACGTAAAATATTAAAATAGTTGCGGATGTTGTACACGTAATACCATTAAACTCTGTTTAAGCAACCTCCATTTATGTACTGTTTTGTGGCATCAATTAACCGCGTAAATGGAGGGATTACTGCAAATGTATTTTTTTTTTTTTTTAATTTTGTTTTAAAAGTCTCGAGGTTAAAACTGTTCAGTAGAACTTCTATTAATCAAGTCGGATGAACCGTGAGCCTCGAGATTATCGAAAAATGCGAATTATTAAAACATTGTATAAAATATAAAAGACACTGAGAAACTAATCCATTTTTAAGGATGTCTTACGTGTACGAGTATTTAATTAATTGAGCTATTGTGGTTATCACAAGACCTGTTATCGCCTTTCGAGGTCAGAATGTCATTCTTGTATTTATTTTTAACGTTGTTAAAACTGTTTGGTGTTTAATTTTTTCAGAAAAAACGCTATAAAACAAAAAATAAAAGCTCGGAATAATGGAAACATGCAGTTATAGAATCTCAAACTGTCAAAGTTCCATGGTAATTGGATGGAGTTTCAACAATTTAGAAACTACCGTAGTTTAAAAATTACGGTAAAAATAAATTATACTGTATTAAAAAAACGGCGAAAAAGTCGTTTTAAAAACTTTATTATTAAGAAACTAGAAAAAAAAAAATAATAATAAAGCAATAATAATATTTATAACCGCATAAACATTTTTTTCTTTTCTATTCTTTTTGAAATGATTATTCGGAGCGCAGATGTCGCTTGCATATTATACTCTATAAAACACACCTTATTTTTCTTTTGTCTACATGCAAGTATATAAAAAACGAGCTTGTTAACTGCAATTCTTAACTCGGGCGAGAGTAAAAAAAAAAAAAAAAAAATCGTCGACGCTACCGTCGATTGTACAGACGATGCAATCTATAATAAAAATGGTGAGAAGTTGGGTATTCACCGAGCCATTTGATAAATAGGAGCTTATATTTCAGCACGCGCCACACGCAAACACTGAGTTCAGCCGGCGGCAACCATTAGGAAACAGCCCATTTAAGCCACGGTCGTTGTCCTAGCATTATTTCTCCATTGCGGAAATTAAAAGTGTCGTCCGGTACGATCTTTCAAATTTCATCGCACCCGATTTAACAAAGGAAAAGACAAATAAGATTGTGCATTCTGACGTAAATTTTGCATGCGTACCATTACACTTGAAGAAACTTTTGCACGTGAAATGTGTCCAGGCGGTGGAAATAGCAACACCATCCCCCCCCCCCCCCCTCCTTCCCTTTTTTTAATGATGACCTAAAATAAACCTTCGAAAGAATCTTTAAAAAAAAGCCGGCTCCAAAAAATGTAATTTGTTGTCAAATAAATAAGTACCTGTATCGTACATATGTGGATCCTTAAATTACAGTATAGTGTGTTTGATACATGCTTTTGATTAATACCATTTCAGCTCGATCCACTTTTTAGAAAATAATTTCAAGAAAATTTAATTTCGTTTTATTGCGACCAAAACTTAAAATAGAAATTAAATTGTTTAATCTAGATTAAGAAATTGGGTTGCGACGATGGTTTTAGTTAGCCATTCATTCTTCCATAATTTGAGTTTTACTACGAGGGTAGGCTGATAAGTAATGCCTCCACCTCCATATCTTTTGAACGGATTGGAGCACTGTCTTCAAACA
>JAQGAZ010001771.1:0-24737 GCA_034692225.1 Polydesmus complanatus | reverse complement strand
GTCATCCACTTTGGATCTAATAAAGGATGCGATCTAACAACAAAGGATTAAAACGACCATTTAATCAGAAATAACTAGCAGATTTTTAAAGATCGAAAGAAATACTGTATTAAAAGTTTAGTGAAAACAATATTGAACAGGGCTCACAAAGTAAACGAGCACTCCAATCAATTTCCCTTTTTTACACTCACAAACAAAAGGACAAAGCTATCACTGTATCACATTTTTGTTTTAATAACGATATTAAGACTTACTGAATTCCCCTAGTACTCGTATATTTGTTTATTAAGGCGTTTATTTAGATTAAAAAATGCAAAATAAATTTTAAAGAAATGGGAAAATACTGTAGTAATTTCGTAGTTTCTATATTTCATGTAGCGGTTGGTAATCACAATTATTATTGTTATTTTATTTATTTTTTTTTTTTTAAAAAAAACGTATAATCTGGTGTTACTAAGTTTCGTAATACTGTACATGCACTGCTATTGTATTCTGCAGACATTTGTAATAAAATCTTAACGATATTTTCACACAATAACGTTAAGTATACTGTATACGAGTGGATAAGGGCAACAAATGTTAGAGTTACACTAGGGTAGTTTTCATTGGGGGGAGAATGTTTGGGTAGTCTAGAGAAGAAGTGGAAAGAGAATACAGAAGGGCTGGAAATTATGACTACTCTTAAGAATTTCTCTCCTATAACTTTTATTATAAAATGATGCAAGTGTCATCCTCCCACGCGTTAGTTGACATTCAGTACGTGTCCCTCTTAACTACTCAGCGGTTCCCTCATCCCACATTGCTTCCATCCTGAAACAATGAAGATTAGCGCTTGGAGTACCCGGATAGCTTCGACTCGATACCAAAAGATGATTTACAGCCAGTTAAATATTTTCAAGTTTGTTCACATGATATTTGTAGTTGAAGTCGTTTGTATGGTGAGTGTAGTAACATTAAGCGCAAGTTTTTACGACTCCTTCCCCCCGCCTCCCCTTTCCTTCAACGTTCCCGTATTATGTTTGTTATATTTTATTTTTACCGTTCTCTTTTAACTGTATTCCGTTCTTCCCGAACGTATATAAAACGCGAGATGATGTGATTTTTTAATACAACGTATACGTATTTTCGGCTTTTTGTTTCTTAAAAATGCTTCCCTTGTTTATTTGAAATGGTTAAAACGTGGGGGTTGGTTGAGGGAGAAAAGAGGGAAATTAGGTAGGGGTAGGGGTCGTTGGATAGGAGGGAGAATCTCGGATTTCATGTGCTCGTAAAATGCGGGATAACACGAGGAAAAGGATCTCTGTCAGAGTAATAACTTGAGCCCAGAAGCTGCTCTTCTCTCTGATCAAAGCAAATAAAAATATATATTTTTATGCACGAGTTTTGTTACTGCTATATTGTTTTTAAGGTTTACTTTTCATCTCTTTTAATATAGATATGCTACACTATTGTACTTGACTTTTACGAGTTTTGCATATTAAAAAACTTAATTAGCGACTTACATGTTCTAATTTTAGAAAACTTTTTTCCAACGTTTTCACTGTAATAAGTTACGCACTTTTTTTTCTCTCCTCCCTTCTCTTGTTTACATCTGCCCTTGTTAACGACTTATCTAATAATTGCAATCGTTTTAATCCTTCGCAGAAACTGAAAGATTTCAAGAACGTCGAGTGGGAAAAAAAAACTTTCCTTTATTTAAAAATTCATTCCCGTTAACGTTATTTATTTCACTTTCCTACAGAGCTCGCGCAACCTATGTTAATTTGTAATTATGGATGAAGAATGATTTAATCATAATAAAAATCTTTAGCAATAAAAGCGGTAGTAGTTGGGTGTATGAATTAAATATGTTAATTACTTGATTTTTAAATAAGACTAGGAAAAACATACTGGTAATTACTCTTTAAATATTGTCTTTTTATGGGACGAAATATGAAAGAAAGTTTGTGATTATTTTTCTCGGAAAAAGGGATTTTTAGTCCAGTTTTTAAACAAATTTTACGCTTTACCAATTAGTTTGCTCACAATGGCTAGTGATAACGGCTCTTTACATTAATAAAAAAATATTGGCATATTAATAATTATGCCTATTTGGCTTTTAGGAAATTTATTACATCTATGAAGGTTTTACTTTAACGAATGGACAAGATTTATTAAGATATATTATGTATAGTAATTAATAAATGAATTCCGATAAGCTTGTGTATCAGCTCTTGTTTTTTTTAAATTACATGTTACTTGACGATTTCTCATAACCAGAAACTGAAATAAGAAGTACAGTACCGGGTACAAGGAAAGCTGTTTTTAGCTTTATAAATTCACATATTTATAGTTAATTTTCAATCCGAAAAATAATTTTAAAAAAATACTCGGAGTAATAATTTTGGATGTTAACAAACTCGAAAACACATCATTCGTGGAGTGAGAACGTTTAATTATTGTAAAATTTACAGAAAACATGTTTACCGTATTGTTTTTCTTTTATTGTATATGATATTTTTTTCATATCTAACAAAATACAGTAGCAGCGTATTTCTTGACACTTAATGGATACAACTCTCCAGCGTTTATTCTAAAGCACACTCCTTTTAAAAGGTTTTTCCAATTCCATTTTTCCTATTATTCATTGCTAATAATGGCGTGTAAGTTATTAAATTATACAAGAATGAAGGCGAATATGTGCATTGTACACGTGAAAGCGCTAAACGGGGGGACCATTTTTTACCATTTTTATGTAAAAGGGGGGGATTTGTATCCATCCCTATGCAGTGTACATTTGAATTTGATTGCTCGTGTTGTTTACACGTCTAGTAATTAATGTAGTAGCAGATGGTCGGTCACTTCCTTCTCTGTTTTCGACTTTTATATAATTTGTAAATCCCTATTGTAAATCATTTGCTTTTAATGTTCAAGTCTTTATTTTGCGTTCTCATTTTGTTTGCTGTCCCAGCGTAAGGTGGCGCCTCTAATGTTAGTTACGCCCACTTCTCCGTTTCCTGACTCTGCTGATGCTGCTTGCTCCTGTCATGGCTAGGCACTCGAATGCAATTGAAAAGCGTCGTTAACTTCTTTCTTTCGCCTATATAATTTATGGATGTTTAAGATGTATTACGACGCGTGTAATAACTTGCGCGATCGTAATTCTAGTTACGGTCGATTGAACCGCGTTGTCCGCGTGTCCCTTTTTATTATGTACTCTGCAGTAAATAGGCCTCTCGTTTGTCGCTCTCTCCTACCCACTTTCTCAGCCTTACTTGGCTTTCTTTTATGTGGGAGGGGGATTAGGAATCAAGGTGGACTCTAGGTCATAGCATTTGAATGTTTTGATTGTTGATCAATTTTAAGACACTTGTTTTTCAACGTTAGGAATGATGTGGGAGTTATGTTGTTGTACAGTGCGTATAATTTGGGGTGGTTAAATCGTTTATTAAGTTTTGCCTACATTTAAAAATGTTGTCGGTTAATTTAACACATCATTTACGTTTTCCAGTTTACAAATTTATCATAGCACCAGCCATTACTGTGTTATGTTCAAATGAGCTTGTAGAAGTTATTGTGATGGAGTTTTCGCTTTGTCAGCGACTCCCATTAGAATTTTTTTTTTTTTTTTTTTTTTGAATAATAAATTCAGTACATTACTATTAAAAAAAAATTTTACTAGTAACTACAGTAAATGTTTACTACAATAATAACATTAACATACTGTGGTACCTTCTGCCTAGGTACAGCATGTTCTTAACCTAATTTTTTATTAAAATATTTTTAAAAACGAAGACTGTATCTTCAAAAAATAAATTAATAATTTTGATGATTTATTTTTTATTTCATGCATAAAGTAACAGAAAAAACTAAATTCAAGCATTTTAAGTACATGCAGTTGGCAAAAATATTTTTTTCAATTCTTGAAAAATTTGATTTTTGGCACAATTGTGTTCCCAAATCACTGCTCTACATAACCGTTTTAAAAGAATGTTTTTGAATTGAAACAATAAAATTAAATTAATTAAAATTAAATTACAGTGTAAAGAAAATGAAATTTTAAACTTTAAACGTTTCTTTAGTAAATTAATACAAGAATATTTTTAATTTAATGGTTATTTGTAGAACATTAACTTAAAAAGTTTATTTTGATGGCGTTCGTAATACAGATATACTGTATATAATAAATAATATGTAATTTTAGAGAAAAAGAATTCAATTTGATATTTTTGAAATCGTTTGCGAGTGAATCCTATTTAGGATGATTTCTTTTGAAAAAAATTGTTTTAATTAAATTTTCAATTAATTTAATTATGATAATAAACCGAGCTTATTACTGCGTATCCGGGTTTTTAGACGTTATTAAAGTTTTCAATCATTAAATATTGATTTAGTTATCATACGTGTAGGTAAACGAGTATTTTATCGATCGACGAGAAGCGAAAGCTGAGGCGAGCATTTTTAATTAATGAGTAAAAGCTTGTAGTTAGTACATCCGTTATTAGCGTGTAATTTATGTTTTGTCGTGGATTACCTTTGTAATCAAAATAGAATAAACAGGTTTTATTATGGCTTTGTTTACGCGAATTAATTTCTACGTCCAAGTGTAAAAAAGCAGAAATAGTTTTAGATCTCATTTAATTATTTTTAATTGCGTAAATAAGAGTGAGAGAGAAAAAAGTAGGCGTTCTGCTCGCGCAAAAATAATATACATGTATTTAGTGAAATGTCGATACAACGAACATCGTATACAGTTACTAAAAATAATACTGTATTTAAAATTATTTTAGGAATTTCAAGATAACTCAGTTTTATTTCAACAAACTTATCTCGTATGACGACATACATTTTAAGTTTTGTTAAGAAATCTATACCGTAGTTATATTTATTACCGGAATTAATATTCCAAAATTTTCATAAAGGCGATTTTGAAGAAATTACTATTAAAATGATAGATTAAATGAATAGTTGAATTGAATTACTGTATTGGTTAAATGCATGATTTATTTCTTTTTTGTAGCACAGGTGTCAATTCGTAAATTATGGCTATCAAGTAATTTTTGTTTTTAGTTTTTATTTATTTTTATTTTTTGGAAAGAGTTTTTTTTTTAATTTTTAGTAAGTGGATTAATTAGCTCAACCATGGAATTCAGTTTAAGGAAAATATTATTGTCAATTAAATTTTGTTTTTCTTCTTCAAATTCGACTAAAACAAAGATTTTCTTTCGATTTGAAATCCTAGTTACCTAAAATAAAATTAAAAATTAACTGTATAATGTATTTTATAAATATTTATAATGAAAATCTAAAAGCAAATAATCAAACACATTGTTTTATTGTAGCCCACCTGATAATTTTTTTAAAGAACTCTTCCAAAAAATAAAAAAAGTGCTTTCATTTTGTTGAAAAAGTATTATTTTAGCTTATTAGATTATTTATTTACAGTATTTCCACCGAAACTTCTACGCATACAATTGTAAACATGGTGCTCGCAAACAATTTTCAATGTTGGGTAGGCGTCAGCGAACCTCTACAGTTAGAATAGTATGAAGCTAATGCTGTATATGAATCTACTTGAAGATTTACGTCGACCATCCAAAAACAGTTTTTTGCTCATAAATTAAAATGCACAAACCAAAACAACAATCTATAAATCAAAAGATGTGTCTAATCAAGCTTCAAAATACTATGCAAATTTCACAAGTTTATGATATTGATACAACGAATAAAACTCATAATTTTACTACATTTTTGTTCTACCGACATTTTACTTGCTACCGCATCGCATAATGAAAGTTTACAGTGCGTCACGCGTTATAAACGCATTCGATGGCGCTGACCAAGTTGCGTTTGGCGCACAAGTTCATTGGTTGAACACTGTACGCTGATGGTAATGGAGTCGGAAGGAGGCATGCGCATGCTAGATTCACATTTAGATGCAGTGTTGTGGCCTCTTTCTAATTAGAATAATTATCATTCGGGATTAAAATAATGCTCGCATTGCATGTGGACACGCGAACACTCGCACGCATGCGCATTAAGCGTGTATTTAACTCTTTTTGGACGGGGCATTAATTATACCGTGTTCAATTCGCATTACGAACCGAGATACTCTGTTTTACTATGCAAGAGACGTAAGATATTTTCACACTACAATGCAATATATGTACAGTACTTTACTATCATACGGCGTATACGTAACGTTAACGTAGTCGAACGCCTAGTGCGAGAAATCTTTTTATTTTCTTGAATTAACTGCCGCATCGTGAACTCGTTTACATTAGTAAAATACGGCGAATGCATTTTCGACGGTGGCCAATTTTTTAATAAGTGATTTTAGGCACGACAGCCTGAATATAAATAGCACGTGTTTATAGGTCATGTGCGTGTAAATGGTTATAACCGTCTGTGTTTTGAAATTAATGTTTGATTTTTTTTTTTTTAGTTTTTAGAAATTGCAACTGGGGAACCGTATTTAACTGCCATAATTAATAGTATTATTGCATGCGAATAACGTATTTTTTAATAATTCATCGAACACATATTAAAGGTTTTAATTTGTTGGTAATTGATGTTAACACTACAGCTAAAAAAAAATTTTTCTTTTCAACAGTATTTGTTGTAGTTTAATTATTACAGTATTTCTAACCCAATACATCTGCTCGCGATTATATTTGTACAAATTTCCTAAGCGAATTTATTTTATGCATTTCCTGAAATTGAAAGTTTAGAGCAAAGTTTAGTACAAGAACGAAGGCAATTTTATCATTTAAAATTTTAAATTGAGAGGGAAATCTTGTATTTACATTGATATATATTTTTTATAAACTTAATTTTTACTTTTCCCATTTGAAACGTAGAATCGAGGTTGCGCTGCCCTTTTAAGACTTTGATCAGCGCTCGGGCAGAATTATTGCTTTTTGTCGTCTAAGCTGGTACCCTACATTGTGGAGGGAGAAAAGAGGGTAATAATCCAGGCGAATCAATTTCGACTTCCTTTTTATGAGCACTAGTAATTAATTTTGATATTAAAGATACGGTTAAAAAAAGCACACACACAGCTTTTCCAATGACATTCGATACGTAATGATTGCGCGAGGGATAAGCGGGGTTGGTTAAAGAGCGAAAGGGGACGAGGAGCAGGGGTTTTGTATCTTAATATACGGCATTCGGAAGCGTTGCTCTATCCCAAAAGGTATATAAATGTGTATTTGAAGAGCGCCCACGCATTTCTAAACGAAGCAACATCAATCGCGCTGAGAAAATGCAATAAATTACACGTGAAAAATTGAGATTTACGAAAGTTGAGACACGAAGGTGGAAATGGGGAGGGACTACTCCAATCAATTCACTATCTTTTCTGCTATACAATATAGTGCACGGAAGAATTTTGATGTATATCTAGCTAGATAATACGAGGATGAAGAAAGTTTTAATAGCGTTTGTTCGCATCTTCCTTATTTCATATATATAGACTATCACCTAATCCCTTATTTATGGCGCGCGATTAAGTTGTAAATGGGAAATACCATTCGCTCCTTAGCTCGATGGATTTCGTAATTAAAAGATGATTTCACGTTTTTTTAGGGCTGGGGGATATGTTTTGATTAGAAAATAATTTTAAGTATTGACATCAAATTAGAAAAAATATATAATAAATTATAAAAAGTGCATCTATTGCAGATCGTCATATACAGTGTATTAAAAATTTTAATAACAATTATTGGACAAAAAACAGCAATGGTTTATTACATTTCATTATAACGTTTCAATATTTGATTTTTAAACACTTCAGATGCATCGCAGTAGAAGTGCATGAAAATGTATATACACTGTGTACCAAAAAAAACCAAGCCCTAAGAAAATAATTCAGAATTAGCTGTTAATAATTAACGATTTAACATACTGTATATTAGCATGATAATAATTAGCATAATGCGATATCATGCACTTATTTAGCCTAATACTGCATAGGTAAAGAAAGTTAAAAACCCTTCTTAACAAAAAACAAAATGTGTGTGGTTTTGTTTTACATCCAACTTTTGAATGCACTTTATTGAATGCCAATATAAAACGGATTTGTTTTTGACGATCCAATATACGTCTGATGTTTCAAACGTAAATTTATATATTATATTAGTTTTGAGATATCGGACTTTTATAAATTTATTTTGTATGTTTTGAAATGTCTTTACCAGTATCTTTTCGTGGATCTTTGCGTTTTTGCATTTAAAATATTGTTCTTTTGTTTTCAAATGGTAACGTGTCTTCCAAGCTTGAAGTCTTAGTGATGCTGTTATTTTAGGGAAGAGATTTGTACAAAGAGAAACTTGAAGATATTATTGTCAAACCAAACGGTTTTCTTTTTTTTTTTTTAAAAAAATTACGCTGGAGTTTATTTAAACAGGACCGTGCGGGCACTTAAAAGAACAAATATTGCATTTGCATTTTTGTTGATTTAAGTTTATACAAGTACAGTATTCTAAAAAATAAAACGAATTTTTCGAAATGGGTTTGTCGTAACAATGGTTTCAAACACTGAGTGTGATAATTGGCAACGTGATTTGTAACGTTATTTTGAAATGCGTCACGGCAACATAACAGTGGTTTGCGTTGTCAAAACGAGATTTATGTCCTGGCCCAAACAGATTACAACTAAATGAAGCTCTTCCATACATCTGTCGCCATTACGTGTTGTTGTCTCTTTTAACTCGGTACTATTTTTGAACCGAAAAAAGAAAATTATAGAAAAAGAAAAAAAAAAAATGATGTCACCAAACATTAGCAAAACATGCTGGTAATAATAAAAACATTGAAAATGAAAACAAACTTGTATCGTCATTTACGATCTGAAATAAAATACGCTGCTGCGGTGCATTATTTAATTAGAAGCGATGGACTGATGACTTGGTCAAGCGAAAATATATATAAAAAAAATATTGGAAACGAAATTTTTCGTTATTTATTTTTCGGATAGACGTGTGTGTGTTATATTTGGACGAGCTATTTTATTTTCAGTGACACTTCTAATAAGCAAGTTGAGCGTTTATTTTTTGACATTTAATTTTTGGGGTTCATCGGATCAATAAAGTGGCTTAAATCGACTGCCGCCTGCTACACTGCAATACAGTGCGCAGTAGTAAAAACAAAAATAATCTTGAAAACAATGAAAACAGCCACTAAGACTCTTCCGGAAAAACTCCTCCCCGCTCTACGTGAGAATTATTGGGCACACAATTTATAGCATCTGTTTCATATTGATAACGCAAGTAATTTATGGTTATTAAGTGTAATACAGCTGGAAAAGAGGGGGCAGAAAAAAAGTGGCGCGACAAAATTTACATACGAGGGATATATCTTTAACCTAGGTGGCGCTTAATGACCATTTTAATTCGCGTTTAAAAATATGCGTTCGACGTTGTTTTAATTATGTTTTCTCGGAGGTTGAACGTGGAGAGCAAAGATATGGGAGAAAGCCGTTCGTGTCACCAACTTTAATGATGATAAATTGATTACAACTACGTTCATTGATAGCGTTTGTTAATAAATTATAAAATGGACGTTTTGCGTGACAATTAGGTAATACAAACGTATCGTGGTAGAGAGAGTGGGAAAAAATGCCTTATTAAGAAAATTTCGTAATTAATTGCGCGGGTGCGTTAATATTTAGTGGGTGTGGAGTAAATAAAAAATGCGATTTGGCGATTAGATTATTGATTATGTGTTTATTCGGAAGAGATAATCATATATGCAGTTAGATATGACAAAGTTGTGATCCATTCTCCTAGAGCATCAGGCTGGCCTTTAAAGCGAAAAGGGGAATATGAATTACCGTAACTTGCATCTTTAATCATGGGAACATGCCTACTTATTATTGATTAAATTTTATTTTAAATTAATTAAGTTTAAAGATTAAAATTATGTAATACTGTATTTGTTTGTTGACGGATTTAGAAAACGTTTTACTCAGTGTACCTACCGGTAATGTTTATCAATGATGGTTAACGTTAAATTAATTAAGTTTAAAGATAAAATGTAATAATAATTATACTTGTTTGTTGACTGATTTAGAAAACGTTCTACTGTGTGTAGCGGTAATGTTTAAAATAATACATTCACGTTAACCATTATTGAATAATTAAATATTTATAGCTGCAAAAATGTTATCAGATTTAGGCAATTTGTTTCAAAACAAATTGTTGAAAAATACCGTATATAAAAACCACAAAATATAGCACCAATAGCATTAAAGAAGAGCATATAAAAACGTTCAATTAATAAATTTTTTTTTTAAAATAAAAGAAGAAAATACTTTTTTTATTACGTGAGGTATTTTAGGAATGCATCTATCGATTTAATTTTTCTAAAATTAAAACTAAAAACAACTAAAAAATAGTATTTTTACGTTAGACGTATATTGCTAGCGTATGTGACTTACCTTGGACAAACTGAGTGTTGAGACATTTATTTTGACTGCCATAATGTACCATCAGCTGCCAACTGGCAACAGGAGGCAAACACGTTGTAGAATGTTGTTGTATCTGTATAAAATACTGTAGCAACATATCCTATGTTTATACTGTACTGTACTATACAGTATATTGTATAATATTATCTGATAAAATTATTCAGTTAGATATACAATACTGTATGAATCTATTATAATCGCAGTGGCTTTTTTAATAAAACCAAAAAAACCTAACCAAATAATAATCTTAGGCTCCCATACATTTTAAAATACATATATAAAAAAAAAAAAGGATTTTTATGATGACTTTCAGGGCTTTAAAATTTCGCATTTATTTAGAACTTAATGCGCTAAAATTTTTTAATTGTTACATTTTATTTACGAGAACCAGGTGACTAGTTAATTAACAAATTACAAGTTCGCGATGTTGTAACTTGTTCAATTCAAAATGCTAATTTATTTTACGAATGCGGTTGAAACAATGTAGCAGTTAGTTTTATTGCAAACTTTGATTGCGCTGTTGATTGTGGCCAATTTCGTCCTTTTTGGGTTTCACATTATTTGTTTTTTGTTTATTATTATTATTGCGAGTGTATTTTGTAAAGAAAATTTCTGGGAATTGAATTAAAATGGCGCGGTCCAATTGGTAGATGGAGCATAATGTTTATTACGCGAGGTATCCTTTTGGAATTATAAGTGCACAGTTTGGAAGATTAACATATTTCTCCCTCGTTTTCGTATGCGTTGCTAAATGTAGATGGCACTATCGCCACCAAAAACCATAAACGACAACAATAAAGCAGAGATTAAACGCTGCGTGAATTACGACCTCCCCGAACAAACGTCTACGCTCTCCTACAAATCGATTTGCATATTACAATTTTCCTTTAAAAATGAATGCGAACATTGTTCGTCTCATGCAAACAGATTATGTTGCTACTTTTCCAGCACTAAACTCGATTAGATGACCGGTAGTTGACCGTACAATAACGTTCCGCTTTACCTACCTTATTACCACTATCACTGTTAGGTGGCGTATCACGGCAACAATACGTAGAAAAGGAGGGTTCAAAGTACATGTACAGTAGTAATATTCTTTGAATATCACGAACAATACTCTTGAGCAAGGATCACTCAACTCAAAGGAAATTGTAAGATGATATTTATGCATACGGTTGGCTTTATATTTTCATTTTTGACTTGAGTAGAACGAACTGCAATTTGTTGGTTATAATAAAAAAATATTCATGAATAATTTGTATAAAAAGGTTTGCAAAACCTCTATAAATGATTTAAAAAAAATAACGTGTAGTTGATTCATTTTAAACGATATTTTTTTCTTTTCAAGGAACGTAGTTGAACTATTCCGAAGTTTCTTTGAATTATTTTTTTTTTTACATTTTTGTTGTGGCAGTATTAAATTTAGTTATTAAACCAGAAATTTTGTTGAAACGACGTTTTACTGAAATTGAATTAAATAGAAGCATATGCAGTATATTTCCTGCCGAAACTAAAATAATTTTGTTATACGGTAGGCTACATGTGTACAGTATACAGTATTGATGACCGGGGCGAACTGAAGGAGAGGGAATGCAATAGGGGACAACACAAAAGGGGTCGCGAAGCTTCCGTAATAACCGTCCAATTTTAATTTTATTTAATTACAGTACAGTATTAATATTATTATTATTATTATTTTTTTTTTACAAATTTTTAATAAAAATAATAATACTCCAGTAATAATTAAAATTAGTTGATTTTCAAATGTTTGCGCCTCATAAATCACGATTTACTGCTTTCCAATCCAACATAGGATAGATGAATAATTATTGATTGTGACGTGTTTTGTATACATTTGCCCTCTGGTAGGGCGGTTAATATTGAAATAAATAAATAGTTATTTATTAACGAATTTTTTAAAGTACCGTAGTAAAACGACAGCAACGATTTTGGGCATTAGAAATTTAATTGTAAAGATATTTTTAATAAAATTTACTCCTCATTTTAACTGCAATACGTATTTTATTAAGGAGAAAGCCCCGTAAAACTTTTATTTTTAAAATGTATGCCACTGATGGCAAATAAGAAGTACAGGTACTTCAGAAATAAAAATAAGATTTGAATAGTAATTATATCACTTTCAAGCCAATTGTTTGGATGCTATAATATTATTTTCCATTTAACCAACATGACATTGTACTACATGTACCAGTAGTTTCATTAATCTTTAACTACAAAACAATGTTTTTAAAAAAGAAATTACTGCATTGTATTAAATTTAATAATGGTTCCGCCTATTGTTTTAAAGTTTATCTTTATTTTTGTGAAGTCTTCAAGAGAATTAATAATTTTATTTAAAAAAAAAAAATGTGATGTCTACAACAAGAATGAAATGTTGAACGTTTGTTTTTCCTCAAAATAATATCCGACTTTTTTTGTCGCAGATTTTTGGTCGTGATTGACCGTTATGAATGACGTTGTGGGGCATCGGAGTAGTAAAGGAGTTTGTTAGCAGACGACACATATCAAAAGATATGATTGACGTATTTATCTCCCCGCGCGTTGCACGTGATTTCCCAACGGGCGGGAAGAGAAAGAGAAAGGATTCGCGCACGCATTTTCTCAAATTTATTTCAAAAACTCCGTCACTACCAATGAATACCGTAGTCACCTAGCTCGTTTGGAATCGCGTTACTCTAGCCTACAGTAGCCGATGTTTGCACATGCGCGTGATTGCGCTTTATATTTGAATAAACGTCAAACGATCGATGCACAATTTGGACGCGCAAATAAGTTAGGTTTAACGTTAGATTTGGCCGCAAATTGAACTTTTTCCTTTCCACTCCCCTCTCCTTCTCACGAGAGGGATAAAGTACAACTACAAGTAGCCGCCATTTTTTTTTTTTTTTTTTGCGTTTTCTTTCCCTAACTCACGTGCCTATCAGGCAACCGAGTAGAAAAAAATCAGCTCGTCGTTTGATATTTAAATACAAAAATCATCTCTTATCTTTCTCTTCGCCCTCTTTTACATTTAATGGATTGTGCTGCACGATTGGCATTGGCAGTTGACAGCTGAGTGTCCGAGTTGAGTGATGACGCCATCTAGCGGTGAAGTAGACTCGCTTACTCCTCCCCAACCATACATAACGTTGTACAGGCAGTCCTCAACTTTCAAACAGTTTTCTAAATAGCTTCGAAATTCGTTTTTTTTTTTTCAACTATAACTTCTTTAAAAATACAATCGAATTATATATTTTTAAATTTCAATGGAAGATAGATTATCCGAAGCCATATTGTTCTCAAAATTCAGATAGTAATTTGAATACCGGTACTGTAAAAAACATTTGGTTGTTCGGTTTATTCAACATGGAAAAGTTTTAGAAATGACCAATAATAGCGTTTTTAATTTGTTCTTATGCTGAATTCCACTTCTTGTGTCATCAAAGTTTGAACTTGGGAGTTTATTTATTCATTTACATCAGTGCAACAATGAATTCCAAGCTCTGACGACATAAGAAGATAACTGCAGCATAAGACAGGGGAAAAAAGCCTCTATTATTGATTTCTAGTTTGAACTCTTTTAGCTTATTTCAGGTACAGTATTTACCAATAGAAGAAAATGAGCGATACTGCAGTTGCTTAAAGTAATATTAAAATCTCAAGCAAAACACGAAAAATAAGCGACAAAAGTGTGCCACCTTTACCGTACCTACTAAAATATTTAAGAAGTAAACATTAAATAAAAAATTGCGTAATTTAACAACAAAATTCTAAGGAAAGTTATAAAAAAAAAATGATTAAGGAAAACTAGTATTGTTTCAAAACTATATACCGGTATACAGTACCTTGCCAAAACTTTAAAATATCAAAAAAAAAATGTAGATTTTTATCAGAAGGAATCTTTTCTATTAGACTGTACATGGAAATGTACTGTATTGCGTGATTTTTGGTAGATTCATGAGCACGTTGTGCGTGAAAGTTGAGATCTGCCTGTACAATGCAGTTTGCGAGTTGGAACGGGGGACGTGAACACGGACGGGGACGGAGATGTGACGGAGAGGAAATTACATATCGTCCACCTCGTTTTCAATGTAGATAGATGACATCGACTGGCTGGATGGCAGGCGGATGGTTGCGAAATTACTTTCCCCTCCTCTTCCTACTTTCCGAGACAACTTCCTTCTTCGTCAACACCCACTCCCACCTCCTTCATCACTCCCACCCACAACCACGCCATTTCGCGCACTTGTACTAGCAGATTTTTCCATTTCCTCGTCCGCATCTATCTTCGATTCGATTTTTGGATATATAGCTAGAACGCGGTATAAACGCACGCTAGGCGTCGCTTTTTTTTTTCTTTTTCTTTTTCTTCATCTTATTTATCTTTATTTTTCGACGCTGCTACTAATACATAGTAGGCTACAGTAGTCGAAGACGATTTTTCTCTTTTGAAATGTTTTCAATGCTATGCAAAAGCTTTCTCCAAACACTTTCAATTCTCGACTACACCGCACATTTTCTTCCAACATATATTTTTCTTCTCATTTATTTGAACGGAGATGGCACGCTGAGTGGGTGGTGCATGATCATCGATTGATGAGGGTATTATTGTCGGATGACGTCATTCCTAAATATGTTTTCTTCTGCGATTAATCTCGTTCAATTTTGATCGAAAGGTTAATGATCGGTTCCAACCAATCAACGTTTGATTGTAATTTGCGCTTATTAGACGATATTAATGGGAAGTATGACGTGCTTCTAGCTTAACTTAACAGACCTAATTGATTAAGTTCTTAAAATATAACGTAACGATTTTCGTTTTCAGTTTTATACTAGTTTTATTAATCATATTTTACAGCTTCAAAACCGATATTTACAAAAGAATCTTTTTTTTTTTTTTGAGTTGATTTATTACCGCATTTATTTTTTCATTTAATTTAAGCTAAAAAAAAATCGTTTTTTTTTTTTGTATTATACTGTATTTTCAAGGTACAATTTGGCCTTTCTTTGAATCTTTTTGCAGCTGAATCTTTAATTAACTAACATCAAACGTTGTCCGGATGTCTCAGTTTTTGCAGTTGAATTTTAAAAAATGAATACTGTATATAAAATAGAAAGCGCACCTATTGGTACTTTAGTTTATTTTAACGATGTATCTACTTAATTATCACTAAATGACTCCCTGCATTTTCGTTATTACTCGTACTTGAATTAATTGAGGTTAATAGAAGCAAACTAGTTTCTTTTAAATAATAAAATAAAATGCATTTAACTAGGTAATTAAAGCTGAAAAATTGGCACTTTTCTTTATTTATCCACCAAACTTGGAGCTCCCCGTACGCCGAGCTTTCAATATCTTGCCGCTATTATTAGATAGCGGGACCGGTACTTTGGCTCCTGTTTTTTTTAGTTTTGGGGGCGCTTAAAAAAGCACCGCGCTTATTCAGGACGCCTGAGACCTAACCAAACAATAACTCTAAAAGTTCATCTCAATTAATGAACTATAACGCGCAGTAAGCCAGGTGCGGCACTTTAACGCGGCTATGCTGGCAGCGTACGGGGGAACCTAAAAGATTTGGTGGGGTAATTAAAAAAGGGCCAAACGTTTTATTTAGCTGAATTATTGTCTTTTATATTTGTTCTAAATTTTTTGTTATATTTTCATGATTCAAACTTTTTTCCCTGTATAAATGAATTTCCGACATTTGAATGGTTTCCTATGGGGAAAGTGCGCTTCGAAAAGAATCAGTTGTGCTTTTTTGGATGAACATGCAGCATCTAAGATTCAAAAATCGATGATGCAAAATTTATTTACATTTTTTTTAAAGTATATAAATTAAAGGTTGATGCAAGCTTTTTATTTATAAAATAAAACTTGTAATACCATATAATTAAGCTAATGTTTGGACCAGCAGTACTGTTGTTGAGGTCACTTTTCTTATTTTAGTACATTCTCTGTTGCTACCGCAAGCATCACACATTCGCTCACTATGATGAGGAAATTAAAACAGTTGGGGAGAAACATTAATGGGAGAAAAGTTTTAGTTTGATTTGTCAGGACCTTGATCTAATTTTGTTTTCCCACAGCGGTCGGCGACCATTTTTATTTACTTCTCTTATGCGCGGCGTTCTGTTTCTGGCAAAGAATAAACGCGTGTGACGCCAAAATGACGCCATCATAATTCGATTAAGTCAAAAAAAAAAGGTTTCGTCGTTCCGCTACGTGCTGATTTTGTTTTGGTTCAAACAATTTAATGGAAAATGCGAAAAGCGAAGAGAATAGGAAAATGGCGGGGAGGTCAATTTTGGCGCCGCAGGTGTTTTACACTTCAGTCGACATCACACTTTTTCCGCCGCCAAAGGAGATAAGAAAAAAACATTTTCTTAATTCTTTACATTTTTTTTTCTTTTTTCAATCTAACGTTTAGCTTACTAATAGATTTTTGCTTTCGTTTTCTATTTGCGTCGCGATGCGGAAAAATTACAAATACGGCAAAAATAGTCAATTTGTTAGCTTTATTATGACACGCCAAAAACAACTGTCTTCTTTTATTAATTTTGTATTTAAAGAACTTTGTTTATTTTTTTTGTATATTTATTGAAAGGAATCGCTTTTCACCTACATGTACTATATATACAGTACAATTTAATGTTATACCGATATAATTTATTTATTTTTTTCATTTTGACAGTATTAAAAGTTGTCAAGATCTTTTAAAAAATATTCATTTGAAAGGGAAGTTTATTCACTTCTTTATAAGTGAGGAGAAAATTGATTTTGAAATAACGAAAAGCATGTCATTTTATCTGTAAAATTGGCTGAGGAACATTACAATAATTACACGTATTTTTTTTCTTTCTATTTAACTTTCTATTTATTTATATTTCAATTACTTTTAGACTTCATTATAAATCTTGGATACGGATTTAAAAAAACAGGATGCAATAATACTTAAAAAGATGTAAGGAGAATTATAGTTTATTAAATAAAACAATGTAAATTCCAAAGGTACTTTACTGTGAACTACGGTACTATTTTGTATCGGCAAATTTCTTTTTCCACTCATGAATATGATCTTAAACTTTTCAAATATCTTCATCATGGTTTCACTATGAAATTACTTTGGTCACAATTTCTAGCATTTTCCGGATATAATGCGAATATAACCGGGGTGCTGTGGCGTTCTTTATCGCACTTTAGGAGCAATGCTTATTATGCTGAAATTTCGTAAATACATGTAGCATTTTAAAACTGAATATTTTATTAAATAGGTAGATTTTATTTTTGATTACGTTGTACTGAAAGTGATCAATACGTGGAAATGCGAATACTTTTTGCTTTAACTTTTGAGTAATCTTTCACTTATAATTTTGTACTATCGACGTTTTATAGTACATTTACTGTATAGTATAGCTTGGTATTACGAAGCCGTTTTCTTTCCGTTCATGTATTTTATCTTTCCATAATACTTTTTTATTATGGAAAACAATAGATGGATATTAGGCTGACAAAGTATTTAATAGCGTGATAAAAAATAATTTTATTGGCGACGATTACCTATAATTAATTAATCAATTATAAAAGAATGCATTTTATTATTATTCTTTTTTGTTTATTTATTTACTGTACTTTTTTTTAAGTTGTTGCCCCTGATGGAGTTTGCGGCGCAAGTGTCTCGCGCATTGTGTGATTGCACACTTATTAGGGGTTGGGAGAGAGAGAGAGAAAAGTAACGAATGTGGAGGAGAAAGAGGGAGAGATAAAAGAGAAATATGATGAAATAATCGATTAGCAAATCGATTTATTTGCTCGAAGAAAATAAAAACGTTCGTCGAGCGTTAATATCGTCGACATTAAAAGGACCCAACGTAATTTGTTCGGCAAATACGTTATTAATTCCGAGACGCGAGCAGATTTCCGAATAAACTTACCGCTGCTCCACTCGCAATGACATTTATAGGAGATGATTAATTTTTAACGATGGCTCGTAAAAATAAACATCATATTGTTTTTTCTTTCTTGCTCTTCGCTTTTCGAGATTTCTGACGTCACGTCATTTTTCTTTTTCTTACAAAAACTGTCACTTTGGATTTCAACTCTTTATTTATACGTTTGTTTGTTTCATGTTTCCTATTTTTTTTTTCAGGTTTAAATCAAACTTTTGGCTCGCGGGATGTCACCGGAAGTGGATACGGTGAGTGAAATTGTTCCTTTAAAATTTTAATTATTTGGCGTTTTTTTATTAGTTAACGATCGATTGTGTGTTTTTTTGTGTGGGGGAAATAGATTGAACAAGGTGAAAGAAGGCGAGGGAGAAAGGGAGGGATGGGGGCGTGTATTTGGCCGGCGGAGTGGTCAGTGACGTCTGGAAGCGTGAAATTCGATACTTAGATTAAAATAGATGACACCGAGCGTTGTTACGTGTGAGTGTAACGCGAGGTGAATTTGGGAGCAAACGTTGAAATGATAGAGTGAGTGAGTAGAAATCGCCGTCGGCCATTTTGATTGATGTGACGCCAATGGGTGGCGATGGAAAGCGTAAATCGAGTGACGGTGGGGAAAAGTGGTTGGGGAGGGGGATTGATGGAGAGAGAGAGAGAGAGGGGGGGGGGACATGTAGAATGAATGAGGTCATCATTTGTAACGGCGGAAGATTATATGGCTAGTTTTGCGCAATGATATGAGTCACGTTACAGCGATTTGTTTCGCACTTTTACGTTACTCCCTTACTTCTGGAATCGATACTTTTCATTTTCCAAATCGTTCGCACTTCCGGGCCACTTTTTATCTCTCTTCTCCGCTACGGGACTGTCCACGTCCGTGTTGACAGACGTTTTGCTAAGCAAATCAACGTGACCAGGATCGAATTAAGTCGATGACAACTCGTCTATTTCTTTTTTAGACATTTCCTCACATCACCAGCTTATCATGTACAATGTATATAATTTAGAATTAGAAACCCGACGAAATGTTCAAACGATACAATACGATGCAGCAGTTGTATTTATTTGTATTGATTTTAGAAAATCAAACGCTAACAAAAACTGAGATTTTTTTTTTTTTTTTTTTTCAAAATATTAGATTTTTTATTGCAATATTATTAGACAGTGTACAGCATCCAGCACACCAATAAAACGCTTACATTTACATTTATCTTGGCGGAAATTTTCTCGTTTAAATTTTTGTTATTTTAAATCAATAATGCAGTGCTGCAAACTTTGATTAGAAAAGCAGTATTTCTTTTTAATTTAGATAGTTTATCACGTTGTTGTATCTTAATTACAATCAAACGGTAAGCTCTTTAGCTTTGGTTAAGAAGGTTGGTTTACTCAAACTTTTCTTATATATGGATTGGTTATTAAAATTATGAAAATAATTGTTGCTATAACTATTTTTGGTTGCAATTAAACGCGTTTTATACCACAAAGGTGCATTATTTGTTAATTTATTTTTCTAACTGTCGTCAAAATATTTCACCGTAACATCGAAAACGACCGTTGATAGTTACACGGTTTAAAAAGTTTAGCGGCAACTATTTCTTCTAATTATGTGAAATATGAAAATAAAAGTGCGTTTTAATTTAGAAAATATTAAAGAGGAAGTAAAAATTAATTAAATTTAGAATTTAGGGAAATTTAAATGTAGATAAATTTTTTTCATTTTTGAATATGATGGCGCATTTTTGAAGTATGTTTTGATCAAAAAAAGTACAAACGTTGGCGGTAGAAATCAATTTCTTTTATCGTTTCTATAGATATTTCCGTAACTATTCGATAGCAAAATTGAAGCTCTTTAATAAAGTTAAGAATATTTTTTTGGGTGAGTTGACGGAGTAAAGTTGTTATTGAAATTGTTTTTTTTTTGTTCATGCATCTTTGAAATACCTTTTAACGTTATAAGGTAATAAAAATGTTCCGTACAACATTTTTAAATGAGCACTTTAATAAACTTTTGCGGCGGGTTTTTTTTTAAAGACTTTCACAAAGTATTTTTTTTTTTGTGATTTATTAATTTAATGTTATTTTATTAAATTATTTCGTCAAAAGGGAGGTTCGATAGAAACGGCGGAAAACTTTATAATATAAAGTTTCAGAAAAATTAATTAAATTTGAATAGGCTTTGCATTTGCGTGGTTTTATTAATATAAACATCGCTATATTTTAACAAAATTGAATTGCGGAATGTTTACTCTACTGAGTCTATGAAGTGCAAGACATTTTTTTTTATTTTTTGTTATTTACGTATATTTAAAGACATATGAGAGAACTATATCGAGAAACTTGATGCAACGCACTTTATTGATTGAATTTGCTTGTTATTCATAATTTACTTAGCGAAAGTATTTTAAAAACTTTTTTTTGTATATTACAGTACATGGACTCCTATTATTACTCGAGCGAGTGAGTGGGAGTAAATGCATTTATTAATTTTTTTATTTCATTCGATGACCAATAGTAAAACAATTGACAAATAAAATATATCAATTTTGTTCACTTTATTTTTCTCTTCCGTTGCATCACTAAAATAAATCTTCATCGAACATTCGATCGAACGGATTTAAAAAAAAAAATAATAAAAATAAAGACTTATCTTTGACGTCATTAGTGTTTTGTGTTGTTTATCGGATGTGCAAAAAGCCGTTTGTAATATTATTTTGAAAACTGGATGTCGGCTAGATAACAGGATTACCAGATTCCTATTAAGTGCAGCGCATCCGTTTAATAATTGATCCGTGATAGAAATTGCATTTCCGAATGAGAAAACGCCACTTGCGCCAGGATTTCTGCTGCATGTGAAAAAGAAAGTGAGATAGAGAGAAAAAAAAATCTCTTCTCGAAGATAAAAAAAAAAAAAATTTTTTTTTAGGAGCGAGAGAGATAAACACAGCTTAGTAGTGTGTATGTATGTGTGTAGTTGGATGTGGTATGTTCAATTACTGAGGTCGAAGACGAATAAGGATGACAGTGGAAACAACAATTTTCGATCTCTTTTAACGTACAAGCGTGTTATCTAGAACTTCAATTTAACATCACACAAACGAAAACGAGCACAAAATCAACTACCAAGCGCACTTTTTACAAACATTTTTATACAAGTTTATTTATTTGTATTTCGTTTCGAGCTGGATCGACATACAGTAGGCTATTTCTAATATTTCATTAATTTAAACGGGTACAGTATTATAATTGGAATGTTTTAATGCATGGTTTTGATGTTCAACACTGTATATTTTATGCACATTCAATCCTTGTTTTTTATATTAATTTGTTGACTTTTTCCATGAAGTAAGATTTTTTTTCTCTACCATGCTTAAACCAAAATTTTTTATTTTGTTTTTGTGCCTAGTTTAATATTCGCTTCGAATATTTATCATTTTTACGATTTGTCAGCGCAATTTGTTGGATATTCATTAATAGCACAATTGATTAAATTATTACTTTTAGAATGGAAACTGAAGGTCTTAAACCATTTTTAATTATCATTTTATTTTACTGACATTCAACGATTATTTAAAGTAGCCTACCGTGTCATTATTTTTTAATCTCAAAAGGTGGAAATCTATTATTTAATTAAGTTTTTTTAAGTTTAATTTTTTGAGTTGAAACTAATTGCTCTTTATTTTAGATTTTTATTTAATTTCTTACTTAGGAAGTTGAGATATCGATTTCTCATTCTTATTGAGTATTACTGTACATACCGGTATAATTAAATAGGAGTTTCTTATTCATCATTTTTGTAAAGTACTGCAAAATAAGGCTTTGCATTTTATTTTTACTGTTTTAAGAATTTAAAATTTTTTAAATGATAAAATTCAAACAGAAAGTAATACAGGGACTGTCTTATGCTACCAACCCACATTAAAATTTGATATGATAGTGAAACTCAATTTTCTCAAGTGTAATAGATATTTACCAATCCAATGGAATGCATTTAGGGTCTGGATAATACATGTACATATTAATAAGTTGGTTAATTTTTTGTAGTATTAGAGGGTATAGGGCGAGGATTGAATTGTTTTTAGGCGATAGTCAACACACATTTTGCTAGGTGAATATAACTTTTTACTCCATTTTCAAACATTTTGAGTTGTCAGCTTTGTGCATAACACCGCTCAAATGATAATTGCAATACTGTATTTAATATCCAACCTCGTAGTAACTTTACAGTCTTATCAAAATTGAAACAATATTTATTTAAAAATACAGTGATTAAAATTTAAGGAAAATTGAATTTAAGCATTTTTAATTTTATTTAAATAAAAGTATTGTAATAACAAAAATTGATTAAATAATATTAAAATTTAGTGAAGCTATTTTTAAATGAACAACGAATAACTAAAAAAGATAAAATTTGGAATTACACGGAGTGTTTTTGTTAACTACTCGTATAATCAATAATTTTACACGTAATTTTCTCGTATTATTATTTATATACATTAATAATTTTGAATTTTAAATGAGCTGGTGACTTTTATCAACAAAATACTGTATGAATGAACGATTAGAGGAATAATGCTACATTTATCTTTACTGAAGTATGCGCTTGCTGCGGTATTATTTATTCTAAAAACAATAAATTAAGAATATTAAAACGTCAGAAAAATGCCAACTCGCATAAATTTTGCTATCTTCAGAGGAAGAAAAAGAATAAAAAAAAAAAACCGCGTACAGGAAAAAATTATTAGCGCATTTTAAAAACGTTTTTAACATCATTATTTTTTTGCCGCCACATTAACCTTAGACACCTACCGACAAAATGTTGCCTGATTTTTGAAAATATTTCCTCGGTGCGGTTATTAGGCGAACCGAACTGAGCTAGCTCTAAACACATGCATAATGTATATTGTAATGCTACGTCGACTTAGTCAGAAATGTAAACTGAGCACTTAGTTTTCTCAATTGGATACGCAAGGCTAACTGATCGATACCGCTGTTCATTTTACTTGTCAAATAACTTATATTCAATACCCCAGTAGATGTAGCGTTCTCGTGAATGACGTCACGAGCCGTGTTTACGCTCTGATGATGACGATGATGGAGATAATAATGAGTTATTTCCCTTCTCCAATTTGAATTTCAAATGAAGAGAAAATTAAATTGGTCGCTATCGAGCAGCTGAGCCAAAAGCCACGTTTCCACTGACAAATATTACGTACAACGAGCTAAATTTACATCGACTTCATTTTCATAACGTTGTTTACAATAACCGATTTTTTTTTATATTCCTTATCTTTCTCCTGTTTCACAAAAGCTCTACGGAAATTAAATTTTGTTTTGCACAAATAGTTATTAAAATTTCATTTTAAATACAAAAATTAAATTTTTTTTTTTGGTTACCCAACTACAATGTATTAGATTTTTAGTTTAAGTTTGGATCTAATTTTCTTGATAACATAGTTATAGAAAAATATTTTTATTAATACTGTAATAAAATAGAGATTTTTTTCCCCCCCCTATACAGTATTGAGTTTTATGGTTCTCATAAAAAGTAGATAAAAACTTCTGTACAGTAAACCCCGCCTCACCCGAATCCGGGTTATCCAAAACGCTTTCAAGAAGTTTTTAAAAATGGAAATAGGACACTCAAAGTTGATGGAAAGGTCTTTTAAAGATGTAGCTCCCTCCTTTTTTATCTAGCATCTTCATTAAAACATTTCTTTTAATATTGAATAATAATGAACTAATGAATAACAATTCGAACTTTGGATCCGCCCGCAATTTTTCGGATAACCCACTGCATAATCAATCTATAAGGCATTAGGTAATTTTTTATATAGTAAGTTCGTTTAAAATTCTTAAATCTTTTAACGAGTTGTATGTGTTAAATAAAAAAAGAATCAATATTTTTATTTTTAAAAAAAAAATCTGAATTTATTTTTTTGAGGTTAGTAATAAAAAAAAAGTAACTTGTGAGTTAACGATTGACAATTTTGCTAATGTGATGACCTCTTTTACTTTGCATTAATGTTGATTTACATACGGATCCATATTATTATGCTTTCAACAAAATTTCCTTGTCCTGAAAGTTTCAGACAACAGTTTTCTGTTCCAGCACCGAAAGCTTTTTCTATTATGACAACACAGTATTTTTTATTTTACGAATTAAACGAGAAATATAAATGTTTTTTGAAACATTATTTTCTCGGAGTTCTTTTCAAAGTTCAGTATCGCGTTTTCAAAGTACAGCTGCGCGCCAAAAAAATGGAATAATTGTAAAAGCTATTTTCATTTTCCACATTTAACTGCAATAACTTTTAAAATAATAGTCACAGAATAATGACTCTTACAT
>JAQGAZ010001770.1:0-24739 GCA_034692225.1 Polydesmus complanatus | reverse complement strand
GAATTGGGCCATTTTCAGTAAGTTTTTATACATAGTAGGCTACACTTGCATTATATAGGCTAATATTGAAAAAACTTTACTACACAGCCCTGTATCATAATGAAAGTTATTAATTTGGAAGGCTTTTTTTTATGTACCCCTGGCATGGAAATACTAACGAGACAATAAAACAACATTAAAAAAAACAAACACGATACATTACATTCACAGATTTGCTTCTTTTTTTGTGTGTGGTTTCGAGATGTTGAATTCGTTGAGCGATAGAAAAAATACCACCGAACCGTCTTTCGCCAACCTCCACTTTCAATATTATTGAGACTGAGTATGGGGGGAAAAAGGATAGGCGGTGCCTTCTGTATAGGCAGACATTGTGAAAGAGGGGAGAGCGGACAAGCTCCAATCAAATTCATCCCTTAGCAAAACAATAGAGATATTTATTACTGCTGCACCTCCTCCTCCTCGAAGTTATCTCGGTTCATGTCCTAACGAGAGCCTGAGTGTAGTCTTTGAAAATTATCAATTTAATTTCGAAAAAAATAAACATTTAATCAATGAAAAGCTAATTAGTTTAAATTTTTATAAGAATAAAAGTTCAATTATATAAATGAAGGAGAATCAATATTATCTTTGGCGATGTAATAAACGATTTATTATTGATCCACGTTGGCATCGAAGGGGTTGATCCGGGGTTGGTAGGGTCGAATAGCTTCGCCGTTGGTCAACTGGCCAGCAGCGTTAACAGGAATAGTCACTGAAATATTAAAACCGCAACAAAACAATTAAAACTTCACAAAAAAAAAAAAAAAAAACCCAATAAGTATTGTTTACCTATTCGTTGACCGCAGCCTTGAATATGATCGATATAGAATTGATGGAGGTGGCCGTAGAGGAATTCCATGAATGCCCATATCCAGGTTCCTCCGCACTTTCGCTCCATGGCGAACCAGCGTAGACCACGGCGAATCCTAGCCAGCATCCTTCTTTCGGCAGGATCCGGTAGATAAGGAACCTCTATTTCCTCTTCTTCTTCCTCGGACTCCGATTCGCCTAAAACCATCTCGTGCACCGGCGGAGGTAAAACCACTCCCTCCTCTTCCACCTGTCCGGGTAAATTCACTTCGCCCACCGCCGCTGCCTCATAATTCACTCGGTTAATAGCTGCCATCTTTCTCTTCCTCAAATTCACCTACAAAAATATTATTGTTTTCCAGGTGATGAGGAGAAGAAATTATGTTTGATCGACTGAGCAGCTCAAACGTTTGGGAAGAAATGATTTTGATTGAGCAGCCGAGAGTCATCAGACCTTGAATTATGTCGTCATCACGTACGCACTTCCGGTCAACTTTATAATACCTCACAGCCTGCAACGTATTAATTCTTTTTTTTTTTAATCGAACAATTATTTTATTAATCTCATTTTGATTAATCATTAATTTCCTTTTTTTATTGGCATTTCAAATAATTAATTAAAAGTTTTTTTGACTAATAAATTTAGTACGAATATAACTGACATTCGGCGTGAATTTTGATCGGTCAGCATTTCTTCCATGTCAACAAAAGGGCAAAACTTTTGAAGTCTTTTGACTGTTTTAAGAAGAAAGCGTTTTCCTTTGCAGCCCCCCAAAGCGCTATACCACTTTCAACGCCTTAGTTGTAAGGTTTTTGTTTGTTTTGTTTACGCTGAAAATGCGTTTGAAAGATCATCATTCGAGTCGGCCAACTGTTGGTCAACGTTGAAAACTTGTTACCCATCGAATGTACACGATTCCAATAATTGTAAGGGGGCTTCCGAACTGTTGCTAAAGAGTATTGGAACGAGTAGCTTCCCAAAATGAGAACTAGATGAAAATAATAATCATTAGAACTTCCATTAGAAAAAATTTATTTAAAATGATTACAGATTTACCTCGTTATTAAATTTTGTTGTTGCCTAATATTGTATTTTTGCTGTTTCCTAAGTGCTGGAAGAAAGCCTATTACAGTACAGTGTAGTTGTTGTTGTTGACCGAGGAAATATCCAGAGAGATGAGCAGCTGGAGCTCTCAAATGATTGAAAATAGAAATCAATAATTCCCTAATTAAACTTAAGTAATTAATACGCAATTAAGGGTTTAATAGTTTTTATCACAATAATTGTTTATAGAAACAGTCAAAAATAATTAATTTTTCGTTATTATTAAATCTCTTATATAAATTTTCTTTCCGTAACATACAAATTTATGGGTAGTGAAAAGGTTAATTTAGTTTGTTTACAATTTTTAAAATTAACGAGGCAATAATTACTTATAAACGATTAAATATTTGCCAATTCCGAGGAACGTCATCGATGAAAGTCGTTTCAGAGGGTCACGTCTGGCAAGGGCGGAGGGACCGGACTCACCCTGTCGTTGCGCCCAAATCTCCTTCCTCGGCGCACTCGCTCTTCTGCATTCATTCATTAATTAATTATTAGAAATTGGTTTTAAATTAATTAAACGTAACGTCGTTATACCTAAGACGATGACTTGGTCGTCGTCTAAGGACGGATCGCAATCCTTTATCCAGTCCCAAATGAAACGACAGCCGCACCATTTCTCCACCGTGAACCAGCGGAGAGAACGGCCCATCCACTCCAAACAGCTATTCCACGTTGCCACACAATTAGTCCACGTTGAACCCATTTTTCTTTATCTGAGAAAACAAAAATTATAAAATTATTTCTTTGCCGCACGTCACAAATTCAGCCGTGTCATCAAAATTTCACTTTTGCAGAGGGAAAATTCTTCTTCTTCTCCTCCTCGAGGGAAATCACAGCTGAGAAATGAAGGTCGACTCAAATAGAAGCAGAAGAGACGAGCTATGACGTCATAGCGCACGCAACTTCCGGGTCAATAATCAGCACCCCCTTACGTCAAATTAATTAATTAATTAAGCGACGATGCTGAAATTTTCTAATTTTAAATTATTGTTTTTAAATAAAAATATTCGCGATAATAATTTACATAATTCTACCGGTACAGTAGTCTTAGTACCTGTACCGGTAAGGTCCAAGTTATTGATAAGAATAACTGTCGACCCCCAGATTCCGTTCTATTAAAAAATTGAAAAAAAAAAAAAACTTCTTTATTTTGCTTTCATACCAAAAAGTTGAGTGATGATGTAATATATAAAATGATTATTAACAACTACACCGTAGCTTTATTATTATTATTATTCCCATATAAAAGACGTCTACATAAAGTCATCTTCGACATGTATCTGAAATTGTTTTTAAAAGTTCCTTATTACTTTTTTTAAGCGACGCATGCGCACAAATTTGTTAATAAATATTACTAAAAATTTTGCCTCTTATTTTCTGTTATTAACATCCGCCGTAATAATAATAATTATCTTCACTTTGTACTTTTATTCATATAAAGATCAACAACAACAAAAATAATGAGAAGAGGTATTTCGGAATACACTTTAAAAACTAATTTTTATTGAGCAGCCATTTCAATACATTCAATGTTTTTAAAAATTTCATTATTTAAAATGAAGGCTTTTTTCTTCAATTCGGAAATGATCTTTAAATACGTTCTATTCCTATAATTTTGCTCTTCAATCTTCGCATCTGCTTCTTCTATCATCTTTTCGATTTCTTCCAACTAAACAACCCCAGTCAATAAATAAATAAATAAAATAAAAATGAAATTTTAAAATATTACATTTAACTGGATTTCTTCCTCAAAATTGATCACATCACCAGTCATTAAAAAATCTTTAAAAAAAAAAAAAAAAATCATGTTCTTAATGAAATCTTTAATGAACAATTTATCCCAATACCTGAAACGTTAATGGGATTTTGAGCGGATGGAAAATATTTCGGAGCGATGTTGAACTTGAAGTGAGCGATGGCCTCGCAAACCAAGTCAATTAGACGGAAGAGGGAATAATGTGGTCTGCATTTATAACCATAATTTAAATAATTATCCGCATAAACATCTACATCATCATCTTCATATAAATCATTAAAAGGAAGGCGATCATTATAAACGCGTTTTGCTTCATCCAATACCTACAGTAAAAATAGGATCCGGTACATTATTATTATTATTAGAATTAAAATAATTAAAAATAAGAGCCGACTCACTTTTCCAGCTGAAAAATAATAATTATTACTTCCTAAATGGCGTTTATATTTGTCTTTGCACAGCTGCAAAATGCTCAGTAAGTCTTTCATCATTTGCGTTTCCAATTCGTGCATTGAAAAACTTTCAATACTTTCGATTTTCAATTCCAACGTTCGTTTTAGTTTTTCAAATTCTCGACTAAGCTCTTTCTTGCAAGCCTTGTTAAAAGATTTACAAACCTGTCGACAAAAATATATTTAAGATTTTTTTTTTTTTACGCGATAATAAAATCATTAGAGTAAAGTGTTACGATTGCTTACTATTCTCAAGTGCGCTATTTTAACGCAGTCTAAATGGGAAACAATATTTCGTAGGCAGGATGAAGGAAGTGTTGCGAGGTTAATAGGTCGCTTTGCACCTGGAATTGCCATCACTTTCGTCGATCTATAATGATTCAATTTGAATTAATTTTAATTATACCAAATAAACCAAAAATATTTTATTACGTGTATTTCAGTGGCAAGTGGAAGTTGCGTGATCGATCTTTATTGATGGGGAGTATCCACACGTGATCGATTCCGTTAATCACTCGCTCTACTTCCTCGTCTACTTCCTTTGCCAGTAGAGTGAAATGCAGCACATCTTCGTTTAATTTTAAAATTAATTTAAGGAGTTTTTTGCTCATTTGATTCCCACGATCGATCCTTTGCTTCCGCTTTTTAAGCACTTTACTTTTCTTTTTGGTCTATATTTAAATAATTTTTGATTATTTTAAATGCTTTAATCAATGGTTTAAAATTACTCTTTTCAGTGTTTCAAAACTTACAATTTCATCTCGTTCGAATTGCGTCTCTAAATCACTCTCTCCCTGCTCGTCTCCCTCGGCTGTTACAAAATTTATACACAAAATTAATAATAATTTCAATAATTTATTTCAGCATAAAAATTATTCTCTCTCGAGTAGGTAAATTTAATTTAAATTGGTAAAATATAACGTCAAAAACCAAAATTTATACTTACAATCAGATTCTTCATCGCGGTTAATGAAATAGTGCAAGATTTTGGTTTGAAAATGTCGATAAGCCCTTTCAGAGAGTGCAGTAATAGGTCCGAGAAGGGGATGTGGTTTTTGGTCATAAACGTGTTCCTGGAAATAAGGAACCACCGTCCAACTATTAAAGTTTTTTAACAAACAGCTTGCTTCATCCAACAACTAGAAAAAAAAGCACATTTTACATTTAGACATTAAAATATTTTTTTTAAAAAAAAAAAAAAAGACTTTCACCTTTCCCGCCACGAAAAAGTTTACAAAATACGAGTATAATTCTGTACAATTATTTATAGACTTATGTAGGTCATTAAGGAAACAGAGCGTGTCATATGAAAACATTAAGTTGGTTGGGTGAAGAGTCAACTTTTTAGCCGTTTCAATCTTCCTCTGTAATCGTATTTTCAACTCTCTCTGTCCTTTATCCAGTTGCTTTTTGCCAACTTGATTAAATAGTGTACACACCTGCAATTAATAAAAAAAATTATTGTTATAATAAAGTCATAATTATTTATCGTAATAATAATAGCGATGGAGCACTCGCTTGTCTCATGTGGGACACTTTCTCATACGTCATGAATGATAAAATGCGTCGTAAACAGTCGGATGGAAGTTTCGCCAAATTATATGTCTTTACTTCAAGAGCATCGATCGAAGATCCTTCCAACCTCCTTCTTTTGAAACTAAATTTAATTTAATTAAACATTAATTTAATATTAAAGTTAAAAATACAAAAAAAAAAAAAAAACATTGTTATATCTCTGCATAAAAAATGAAATTATTGTGTTGGTGCTCGGAGGTTTACTCTACTGAAGCGATGTACTGTTACATGTTTTATTCTCGTATTTTATTAAAGAAATAATTTAAACATAAATATAAACAATTTAAATTAAGTAGGCCTACCCTAGCTTAATAATAAAATTTGTTACTTAAAGAAAATATAAATGAAATTATTAAAAACTTAAAATTATTTTTAATTTACCTGTTTGTTTGATAGACGTTATTGTCGCAGTCGGAACTGCGTTTTCGCGCATCCTTTGCGTTCATTTCTTTTAAATGTATTTAAAAAGAAAAGTAGAAACACTAGTCTTTATCGGGTTTAAATCGTAATTTAGCCTATACCGTATGTAGGTCTATTTATTTGTTACACTATTAACTTAACACGTGGTTCCTTCCACCTTTCCCTCCCGCTGATACTGAGCTTTGGTCTAATGTGCTGCTGCTGCTTTGGGCAGCTTTAGTTTTTGTAGAGAGTGTAGTACAACTGCAGTAGGTATAGGGCCAGAGGAAGGTTATTAAGGCAGGTACTATTTACAATAGGTCAAAAATAATTATTTCGAAATACCATTCAGAAAGATAATTACCTGAAAATAATTTTAAAAGACGCACGTTGAAACATGGTAAATTATGGAATTCAATTGTGAAACAAATTTTAAGAGCAAATTTTGAAACAAGAATAATTATTGAAACCAAAAACCTTATTTTAATAATGACTTTCTACTATTCACATTAAATAACCAGATGAACAATGTTATACAAAATATTAATTGTTAACGGCACATGCGGGTTTTGCACCACCAAATGAATTCTAAAACGTCATAATTATTTATGTAGTATTAATTTCTCTCTAAAAATTTGTGTTTAAATTTATATTAAGTTTATCGATTACTTAAAACTTATACTAACGAAATACCAATTAGCACAGCTAAAAAAAAAAAAAAAAAAAAAAAATCCAACAAACGTTATAATCAAAAAAATAAATAAATAATCAATAATAATTTTGCATTAAATTTTATTGTCAAAATTTTATTTTAGCTAAAAATTATTCGATATTACTCAAATCTTTCACAGCTATCTTTCTTTAGTACGCAAATCAATTTTAAATTAAGCTGTGCTAGAGAGTGTAGTAGTAGAACAAGGCGATGATCGAACAGCTGAATAATAGTCTACCCGCCAAAAAATTAAAATTAAAATAAAAAGAAAAAAAAAAAAAGACAATAGTTTTAAGTTTTGACTTTTTTTTTATTATTTTATCTCATTTAATGCAATAATTCTATCGCAAACTTCTTTATTTAAAACAAAAACTTTCTTCTTTAAACCGGAAATGACCTTTAGACATTTTCTGTTTCTATCATTTAGCTCTTTAATCTTCACGTCCGCGTTTTCTATCAATTTCTCTATTTCTTCCAACTAAATAAATTTGAAACATAAAAATTGAAATAAAATAAAAATAATTCTTACAACATTTTAACCCTTTACATTTAACTGTCTTTCCTTCTCGCAATTCAGAGCAGCATTGGTCATAAGAAAATCTACAAACAATAATAATATTAAAAATTGAACACAGTACAATTTTGGAAATTTAAAATAATTTCATTGAAAAAAAAAAGGTTTTACCCGGAACATAAACTCGATTTTGAGTCGATGGAAAATATTTGGGAACAACGTTGAACTTGAAGTGAGCGATAGCCTTGTTCACCAGATCCATTAGACGGAAGAGGAAATCGTATGGTTTGTATTGGTTAAAACGATCGAAATCAGGCAGAAAAATCTGATGCGGCCCGAGTTGTTTATTATACATGCATTCCGCTTCATCCAATACCTTTAAAACCACAACAAAAAATTAGTTAAGTAAATAGATAAAAAGCTCCAGGGTCTTTACTTTTCCAGCTCCAAAAAAGTAACCAGTTCCTAAATAGAATTTATAATTGTCTTTGCACAGCTGCAACAGGCCGCATACCTCTTGCAAAACATCTTTTTTTAAAGTATTTTCATTAAACGGAATTGGCATTTCACTTTGTTCTTTGAGTTTGAATTGCGATTCAAATTCCCCTTTCACCTTTTCAAATTTTCGGTTAAGTTCTTTTTTGCAAGCTGTATTAAAAGATTTACAAACCTGTAAAACAAAAAAAAAAAAAAATCAGTCAAAATCAAGTCAGAAATCCAGTCAAAACGACGAAACTTACACTTCTCAGCTGGGCCATTTTATCGCCGTTAAGATTTTTTGAAACAATATTTTGGATGCAAGATGAAGGAAGTGTGGCCAGGTTAGGCGACCGCTTTGAAGCCGCTGGAACTCCCATCACTTTTGGTGCTCTTAATATTATAATTTATTCATTTAAATTTGATTTAAAAATAAATGGCATAAATTATATTATATTATTTACATTTTATTATGTGGCAAGTTAGATGATGGTGCGGCGGATAAATGAAAACGGAAATTGTTCGGAGCTTCGTTCAAATGCTCTTTTTCATTAATGACCCGTTCGTCCACTTTCGTCGTAGCCCGAACAGTTAAATCCAGCACATTCTCATTTAACTTTGAAATTAATATAAAGAATTCTTCGCTCATTCGATTCCCGCAATCGATCTTTTGCCTTCGACTTTTTAGCAAATTAAGTTTCAGTATTTTCTGTATTAAAATATAATGTTTAATCAACGGGGGGTTAAAAATTAAGTTTCTCAGCTGTTAACTTTTTACCATTTCATTTCGCTTAACTTGTAATTCTATGTCCAATTTATTCTGCTTATAACGCTTGACTTGGGGGGTTTCCAAAATAAAATTAAAATAAATTATTAGAATTCTTAAGAATTTATCTAATAAAAAAAAATGGAGACTTACAACCAGCTTTTCCATCGTAATAAACGAATTTGACCAAGATTTTCAAGTAAAAGTGTTCATATGCCCTTTCAGAGTTTACAATGATGGGACCGAGAAGGGAATGCGGTTTTTGATCGCAACAAGAATGCTCTGAGAAATACGGGACCATTGTCGAACTGTTAAACTCCTTCAGCAAACAATTGGCTTGGTCCAACAACTACTAAGACAAAAACCGCTTTAAAAATTTTTGATAATTATTAAACAAATTAAAATGAAAACTTTGACCTTTCCCGCCACAAAATAGTCTACGTGCTGCCCATAGTATTTCCTACTATCACTGATGACCTCGTGTAGACCTTTAAGGAAGCGGAGCATATCGTAGGATGACCTTAAGTTTGTTGGGAAAAGGATCCTCTTATCAACCCATTCACTCTCCCTGCTCAATCGTTTTTCCAACTCTTTCTGTCCTTCATCCAGGGCTTTTTCACTGATTTCATTTAATCTTTTGGACACCTACAAAAGTAAAATATTTATTATTACGACGATATGTCGTATGAATGTCGCCCGCTCATAATAATAATAATAATAGGATAGCAGATGATGAAGCACTTGCCTGCCTCATTTCGCACATTTTCTCGTAAGTCATGAATGACCAAATGCGTTGTAAGCAGTGAAACGGAAGTTTCTCGAACTTGGATTTATTCGCATCAATGGCATCGGTCCAAGGGCCTTCTTCTAACCGCCTTCTTTTTCGTCTAAATCTGAAAGATAATTAAAAGTAAAACTTGATAGACTAGTGATAATTACGTATTTTTAATTGCGATTGTTAATAATAATATTTACCTGCTTTTTTGATGCTCATTATTGGAGCTGCGTTTTCGAGAAAGATAATAATCCTTTTTCCTCATTATTATAAATATTATACTGCTGAATTTACGGACTTACAAAATGTACTCTTAGGTCTAAAAAAATATATATAAAAATGAAACGTTGTTGTCCGTTCGCTCGTTTGACCTTTTAAACTTCAGTGAAATTAGTTTCACAATACATGTACAATGACACGTAGCCTAATTGAATTCTTCAAACATGCTCGAATCTGTCTTTTAAACGGAAAAGGAGGGCTATTTTGTGTTTCGCAAAAATACAATAATTGTCATTTCTAACAATGGGCTTTTCAAAATGGATGACCTAAATACCTCCAGCATGAATCACTCCTATACTCTGGCGTTGGAGGCGCTGCTCCCCCTATACTCTCGTTAAAAGGTGACCGAAGCAGCTACTAGCATTAAGCAAAGAGTATCAACGGTAGAAGGTTGAAGCATATCTGTGTCCTTTTTGAACCACGTGTTCACTTTAAAATACAAAATATAGGACTAAATCTTGTAATTTTTTTGGGAGAATTTTTACTTGGAAAAAGATGGGCGTACTTACGATGAACGGAAAAGTCCGGCGAAAACGCTGTTGCTCTGCCAAGGACAATAACGTACATGAAACCAGCAGGTAAATTAACAAATAACTATTATGAATAATAATTTAAGTTTATTTATTTTTTGAAATTAAATGTGTGGTAAATAAAAATAATTGATTTTATATTTTTAGAACCAAAAAAAGGAGGCTGCTAAATGGACCTACAACTGATGCCCTCGATGCAAAACCATCAAAGTTGGAGAACCTTCCATCCAATTGTTTACTACACATTTTGTCATTCACCACGTACGAAAAAGTGTGTGAAATGCGGCAGGCGAGTGCTCTATCTCTATTAAACATACGGGTATTTACTGTGATTATAATAATGATTAATTTATAGGTGTGTAAAAGTTTCAATGAAATGGGTAAAAAGTTGCTCGATCAAGGGCACAGAGAGCTGGAAAGACGATTACAGAGCGAGATTTACCGGACTGAAAAGAAAAGCCTTCTCCCGACTAACACGAGGTCATCGGACCATCCGCTTCATTACCTTTATGGTCTGCATGAAGCCATCGATGTCTGCGCAAGAACCTATGCGTTTCATATCAACTATTTTGTAGCAGGAAAGGTAAAAAATATATTGTTTTTTTAAAATTCATTTAATAGCAAAATTCAAAAGTGTTTTTGGTTTTTAGGTGTTGGACGACGCCAATTGTCTGCTTGGAGATGTCAACAGTTCGACGGTGATTCCTTATTTCCGGGAGAATGTTGGTGGCCAAAAGCTCATCCTTCTTCTCGAACTCATTGTTGCACAGTCTGTCAGGGCTTATGAACACTTTGGCCTAGTGATCTTGTGCCGATTTATTCGACATAGTGCAAAAGCAGAAAGTAAGTTTTTGTGTTTATAAAAACTATAACAGATATTTTATAAGCCTCTACATGTGGAAATTTTATACTTTGATTTTGAAACAGTTGAACGTGATAGGAACGTGATGGAGTTGTGCACACAAGTTGAGCGAAATAAAATGGTAAGTTTTACTGTTTTAGTGGTGACCGACTTTAATATACATTTTAAATTTTTTTATTTAAATTAATTTATTAGAGAATACCGAAAATCCATTTGCTTAGAAATCGGAGGCAAAAATTCGATTGTGGAAATGAATCGAGCAAAGAATTTCTCAAATTAATTTTAAAGTTGAATGAGAATGTGTTAGATTTAACTCGACGAGCCAGCAAAATGGATGAAGAAGTAGAGTGCGTCGTTAATAAAGGAATAATGGGCAGGTGGAACCACGAACAAAACAATTGTTCATTTCACTTATCCACGCTCACCCCCAACTCATTAATTAGGTAGGCTACCCTATACATTTTTTTGTTTCTTTAATTGCCATTTTTTATAAATCTAATTATTACGAATCACTAGAGCAACAACAGCGGTGAGAATTCCAGGTTCAAAGCGGCCTAACCTGGCCACACTTCCTTCATCCTGCCTCCAACGTATTGTTTCGCATTTCAATTGCGAAAACATGGCCAAACTAAGAATGGTAAGTCGCAATATTTAATCGCTTATTGTATTACGCATTAGTATTAATAAAAAACCCAAATTTTTATTTATAGATTTGCAAGTCTTTCAATGAAGTCTGCAAGAAAGAGTTGAATCGAGAATTTGAAGAACTGAAACAGAAGTTGGAATTCCAAATAAAATGCAAAGAAAACATTCCCTTGCGCGAAGGATTTTCATCACTTCAAATAGAAATAAATTTGTTAAAAGATTTACGCAGTTGTTTGCAACTTCTCAAAGACAATAACAAATGGTATCTAGGATCTAATTACTATTTCACGGCTGGATCAGTAAGTCATTGCTTTCTTATTTTTTTCTTTAACTATCGTTTAATCAATTCATTACTGATTTATGTTCAATATAAGGTGTTGGATGAAGCGAAACTCATACTGCGTGTTATGGTTATTTGTAGTAGTTGGGATGAAGTTCTTGCTCCCATCTCCCATTTAAAGCGTCTGATAAACAAGGCCATTGTTCACTTCAAGTTCAACGTTGCTCCCAAATATTTATCGTCGACTCAAAGTAGAACTTATGTTCCAGGTAAAACATTTCAATAACATTTTTCTAAAATGCGAATTATACAATTTAGATCTTGATTAATAACAATTATCGTTTCTAGATTACATTATGACCGATGCTGCGCTGAATTTCGAGAAAGAAAGTCATTTAAATGTAAGAACATAAAACTTTTGAGAATTTTTCTTTTTTTTATTAATCGATTGATTTGATTAATTAATTAATTTTTTTTAAGTTGGAAGACATAGAGAAGTTGGTAGAAGAAGAAGATGTAAAGATTGAAAAACAGAATAACAGGAACAGGAACCTTCTTAAGATCATTTCTAGCTTAAAGAAAAAAGTTTTTGTTTTAAATAAAAGAGTTTCCGAAAACAATTATTGTATTGAAAAAGCTAAAATAAAATTTAAAATGTATTTTTATTGTGTTATTTTCTATTTTAACATTCCTTCAATTTAAAAAGTTTTTTTCCAGATTTAATGAATGAACAATATTAAATTTTAGTCACTGCCAGTGCTTTTTAAAAGAGTCAGAATGGCATCAAGCTCTAATCAACGGGCGTTGCTTTTCGTCGTCTTAAAAAACGGGATGTGGCCTCAACTGATCATCGTGATTAAGAAAAACAAATACATTTTAAAGTAATTTGAAAAAAAAATAGTTTATTTAAATGTGAAAAATATATTTATTTCTATGAAATTTTATTTTGTTAAATAGCATTTTAATTAAATTTTGACGAAATTTTTAAGTCAAAAAAATTTCAAGGTTTTCTTTTTTTTTTTCTCCGTAAATTCTATTAATTCATTAGCAAAAAAATTGAATTTAAATACCTATGAAAAGTTCAACAACAAGAAAAAAAAAAAATAGTAATTTCTTAACATTTTGTATCAAACAATTAAAAACAAAATTATTCCTTCGCCAACGAATTTTGATCTTCAAATAAGGCTCGTCATTTTTTTGTTGTAGGTAAAAGTAAACCGGAAATAGGTACCCGTTTCGTTCGAAAGGTTCACACCTAAAAGTTTTCTCTTCTTCAATCAATAGTCTGCATAAATTTTGGCACAAGGAGAAAAAAAAAACGAGGGGAAATGGATTTGAATGGTGGTGTTAAATAAAAAAGATTTTCAATAATTTGTTTTTTAATGAAATTTTTTTTTCTTTCTCTCTCTCTCTCTCTTTCTCTCTCTTAAAAACAACATGCAAGAACTGAAAACACTTGAAATAATTCATTACATTTACCGATCATTTAAATTCCACTACATTTTTTTTAACTTTTTTCATAAAACATTTTTAAAAAGTTAAAAAATTCATTGTAAAAATTCAATTTTCGTTATTCTAATAAATCTATTGTCTTAATACGAATTTTAATTTAAAATATAGAATAATTTGGGTGACACGTAGGTTCAAACTTTTTTTCTTTCTCGAATGTGTTGTATCGTTTTTAGATTTCGCAAGTAGAAAACTATTGCATGTCCAATAAAAAAACATTGTTTAAGTTCCAGGCAGGTTGTTGGCGAAAAACTCTTGACCATTATAGTTTTCAGAAATTATTTTGCCGAATTTCCGTTCTAAATAAATTATTATTAATTCCAAATTTGTATATTATTATTATTGATTGGTTATACCTATCCGCAGCCATCTCCGACATTTTTTCATCAACCAGTTCAGAATCCTGGCCAACAGAATTCAACACATTTTCCAATTTATCGCCTTTTTCGTCAATTAATTTCGATTTAAGTCTTAAAAAGTGGTCGGCACGTATAGCGATGATTAAAATTACAAATTAAAGTTTTAGATATTCTATTATATTCTTGTGTCAACCAGCGGCATAGTGAGCGTGTTTAATGTGTAATGGTGAGTGGAGAAAAGAAATTAATTTGCGGCTGAATTTACGCACTTACAAAATTTAATGTACTCTTAAGTCTAAAAAAAAAAATATAAAAATTAAACGCTGTTGTCCGTTCGCTCGTTTGACCTTTTAACCTAATTGAATTCTTCAAACATAATGCTCGAACCTGTCTTTTAAACGGAAAAGGTGGGGGGGTTATTTTGTGTTTCGCAGAAATACAATTGTCATTTCTAACAGTGGGCTTTTCAAAATAGATGACCCAAATACCTCCAGCATGAATCACTCCTATACCCTGGCGTTAGAGGCGCTGCTTCCCCTATACTCTCGTTAAAAGGTGACCGAAGCAGCTACTAGCATTAAGCAAAGAGTATCAACGGTAGAAGGTTGGAGCCATATCTGTGTCTTCTTTGAACCACGTGGTTATATATTTTTTTTGGGAGAATTTTTACTTGGAAAAAGATGGGTGTTCTTACAACGATAAACGGAAAAGTCCAGGGAAAACGCTGTTGTTCTGACGGGGACAATAACGTACATGAAACCAGCAGGTAAATTAACAAATAACTATTAAGAATAATAATTTGAGTTTATTTAATTTTTTTTTTTTAATTAAATTTATGGTACCGGTAAATAAAAACAATTATTGGATTTATATTTTATATTTTTAGATCCAAAAGTAGGAAGCTGCTAAATGGACCTTCAATTGATGCCTTCGATGCAAAACCATCAAAGTTTTTGGAGAAACTTCCATCCAATTGTTTACTACACATTTTGTCATTCACCACGTACGAAAAAGTGTGTGAAATGCGGCAGGCGAGTGCTCTATCTCTATTAAACATACGGGTATTTACTGTGATTATAATAATGATTAATTTATAGGTGTGTAAAAGTTTCAATGAAATGGGTAAAAAGTTGCTCGATCAAGGGCACAGAGAGCTGGAAAGACGATTACAGAGCGAGATTTACCGGACTGAAAAGAAAAGCCTTCTCCCGACTAACACGAGGTCATCGGACCATCCGCTTCATTACCTTTATGGTCTGCATGAAGCCATCGATTTCTGCACGAGAGAATATAAATTTCATATCAACTATTTTATAGCGGGAAAAGTATAAAAAAATAACTTGTTTTTTTTTTAATCTATTTAATGGCAAAATTTAAAAGTGTTTTTGTGGGTTTTTAGGTGTTGGACGACGCCAATTGTCTGCTAGGAGATGTCAACAGTTCGACGGTGGTTCCTTTTTCCCAAGAGAATGTTGGTGGTCAAAAGCTCATTCTTCTTCTCGAACTTATTGTTGCACAGTCTATCAAGGCTTGTGAACACTTTGACTGCGTAGTCTTGTGCCGATTTATTCGTCGTAGTGCAAAAGTGGATAGTAAGTTTTTTTGCGTGAAATGATTTTAATATACGTGGAACTATTATAATAATTTTAATTCAATTTTGTTGAAACAGTTGAACACAAAGCGGAATTTTTAGAGTTGCGCACACAAATAGAGCGAAATAAAATGGTAAGTTTTAATTAATATGACACTTAAAAAGCATTAAATTTTTTTAATTCTTTTTTTTTTTTAAATTAATTCATTAGAGAATACCGAAAATCCATTTGCTTAGAAATCGGAGGCAAAAAGTCGATTGTGGAAATGAATCGAGCAAAGAATTTCTCAAATTAATTTTAAAGTTAAATGAGAATGTGTTAGATTTAACTCGACGAGCCAGCAAAATGGATGAAGAAGTAGAGTGCGTCGTTAATAAAGGAATAATGGGCAGGTGGAACCACGAACAAAACAATCGTTCATTTCACTTATCCACACTCACCCCCAACTCATTAACTAGGTATACATATTTTTTAATTGCCATTTATTTTTAATCTCAATTAAAACGAATCACTAGAGCAACAACAGCGGTGGGAATTATTCCAGGTTCAAAGCGGCCTAACCTGGCCACACTTCCTTCATCCTGCCTCCAACGTATTGTTACGCATTTCAATTGCGAAAACATGGCCAAACTAAGAATGGTAAAAATTGCGATACTTAATCGCTTATTTTATTAAGCATTAGTATTAATAAAAAACCCAAATTTTTATTTATAGGTTTGCGAGTCTTTCAATGAAGTCTGCAAGAAAGAGTTGAACCGAGAATTTGAAGAACTGAAACAGAAACTGGAATTTGAAATAAATTTACTGGAAAGCTTTCCTCTGCGTGAACCACAATCAGCAATTGATATAAAAATGAATTTGTTAAAAGATTTTTGCAGTATCTTGCAACTTCTCAAAGACAATAACAAATGGTATCTAGGATGTGATAACTATTTCACGGCTGGAACAGTAAGTCTTTGCGCTTGTTTTTTTTTTTTTTTAACCATTGTTTAATCAATTCATTACTGAATTATAATCAATTTCAGGTGTTGGATGAAGGGAAACGCATACTGCAAATTTTGGATATCTGTAGTAGTTTCGATGAATTTCTTGCTCCCATCTCCCATTTAAAGCGTTTGATAAACAAGGCCTTTGTTCACTTCAAATTCAACGTTGCTCCCAAATATTTATCATCGACTCAAAGTAGAACTTATGTTCCAGGTAAAACCTTTTTCTAAAATGCGAATTGAAGACGTTTAAATCTGGATTAATAACGCTATTGTTTCTAGATTTCATTATGACGGGTGACGTGCTGAATTTGGAGAAAAAAAGTCATTTAAAAGTAAGACCAAACATTTTTATTTTACATATAGTAAGCCAACCCTACTTTTTTTTTTTTTGTTAAGTTGGAAGACATAGAGAAGTTGGTAGAAGAAGAAGATGTCAAGATTGAAAAACAGAATAACAGGAACAGGAACCTTCTTAAGATCATTTCTAGCTTAAAGAAAAAAGTTTTTGTTTTAAATAAAGAAATTTCCGAAAACAATTATTGTATTGAAAAAGCTAAAATAAAAATTATGTAAAGTCTATTTTTATTGTGTACATTTTCAACCTCTTCACTAAAATCGTTTATTTTAATGCGATAATTTTAATTAATCATACGAAATTTAATAATGTTAAATAATATTCGGTACACAACAAAACCCCCTCCTACTCTTTTCCAAGGATAAAGGTTACATTTTTTTTCTGTTAAAATTCGTAAAATTGATTTTTGACCCCCTCAAAAAAAAAAAAAAAAAAAAAAACAGCCTACTGCACACGTAATCATTTTCTCGCTTCAACTGTAAAAAGGTTCAAAAGGTGTCGATCATCACTCTTATCATTACGTTCTAAAAAGAAAAGAAATGGATATCTATTCTGGCGATGATATTTCTTCGGAACCTCGGACGGACTGTTCCGATGAAACAAACAATGTGGTGGCGGCAAAACCAGTTATATACGACCTTTCTGAATGCTATACACGTTGCGAGCTATGTCTTACGTAAGTAGGCTACTTTAACCAAAAAAAAAAAATTTAAATATTGTAATTAAAAATCAGATTTTAATATAGAGAAATAGCTTTCAAAACTCAATTAATAACGTTCGAAAGTTTAAAAAAAAAAGAATTTCCTGCAGTTAGCGAAGAGTTATTCAATTTAGTAAAAAATCTAAAGTTTTTTTAAAAAAATTGGAAAAGTTTATCAGTAAAAGTAAAACACGAGGTAAAAATTATTGAATAATAATAATGTTCCGATGATTTTTTTTTTTTTGTAATTTTTATTATTATGTTTAGATCACCAGAAAATGTGTTCATCTTAAAGCAAGTCTAAGCAGTGGACTCCTAAACAAAGATTGTTTTTTAATTGATGTAAAATATTTGGACCAGCTGAAATGTACAATATTTAATTGCACATGTTTTAATTCTTATTTTCTTAATTTGGAATTAAATTTTTTTTTTTGTTTTTTTTTTTAGTTGAATTGATAGAATGGGGTTGTAGGTCGGCGGAGAAAGGAGAGGCGGTGGCGAGTGTGCCTAAGGGAGAATTTGAGGAAAAATTGTGACGTCAACGATTGACATTCCTCCACTGAAGAAAGCGGATGTGGGATTTGAAACGCCGGATGTTTCGAAATTTTTAATGTAAAATTTTAATGTCTAAAAACTTATTTTTTTTTTTTGAAACATCTTAAGTTTTATTTATGTTTTCGGTTGTGTGTGTACGAGAGTAAGGAAATGTAAATTTAATATTTGGCTTAAAGAAAAAATTTTTTCAAAATTCCGCTCGAATTTTATCAGAACAATTAAAAAAAATATTTTTAAATAATTCAAAATTTTCTTGATTTTTTTTTTCGTCTGCCTATTAAAAAAACAAAATGGACTAATATTCCGACGAGGCTCACTTCATCTCTTTCTTAGCTTTCTGGTGTTGTTATTGCGCGAGGTCGCCGAAAGAATGCTGAGAGCAGCCCAAGCAAGTAATATTAATTTTATTAAAAAAAAAAATAATTGTTTGTTTAAACAATTCAAAATTTATTTGTTAATTAATTTGAAGCTTATATAAATTTTAGAAAAAGGTGAGAAACGTAAATATGACGTCGAGAAAACGGAACGCTATTAACGAAAGCACGAAGAGGGCCACTTTTAGGATTAATGACGTCATCTGAAGATGCCGAATACTATAAAATTTATTTTTCGTCGCGACATTTTTTGTGAAATAATAATAATTGAATTTTTGTTCAAAGAAATTTCGAAATAATTTGTAATTAAAACATGTAAAACTTGGAATTGTTTTGTGTGTGTGTCTGGTTGGTTGAGTCATTAATAATAATAATTAACCTTCGAAATGTATTCTCTAATTTGATCGACACACAAAAAAAAATTGATCTGAAATTTCCGTTAAAAAAAATAATGAATTGTGATTTTTGACTCTCATCAAAACTGAAAAAAAAAAAAATAAAACCCGTCAACAACAGGTCAGGAATCACAGAACCATCTCCCGCCCCCTTTCCACTTAGTGTTAAATTAATAAAAATCTTTACGCTAATAATAGTTAACATACACACAAACAATTAAATTGTTTTTTTTTAAATAAAATTTAATCATTTCTTTCATCTCTTAAAAACAAACCTAAAAACACATTTTCCGATCTTTAAAATTTAGCTCCTAACTTTTTTCATAAAACATTTCTTCGAATGTAACGTTAATTATTTTAGATTTGGCAATTATTAGAAAATTGCGTGTCCAATAAAAAAAACACCATTGTTTAGTGTCCAGGTTGTTGATAAGAATTCTTGACCACAGTTATCAGAAATTAACTTCCCGATGCCGTTCTTAAAAAAAAAAAAAGTTATTATTAATTTCGTTAAAAACTATTAGTTCCAAACTTTTTATGTTATTGTTGATTGATTCCCTATCCGCAGCTATCTCCGACATTTTATCATCAATTAGTTCGGAATCCTGGCCAACAGAATCTAACACATTTTCCAATTTCTCTCCTTCATCGTCAATTAATTCCGGTTCCACTCTGAAATAAAATAATTATATGATTTAATTACATACTCGGTATATAAATTTTTGTTCCATTTTATTTTAAAATACTCGTCGTCTGCTGCTGGCTTTTTCCTGTGAATTAAATCCGGTTTCGTTGGCGAATTAAAAGAAGAAGAATCTGTGGCTTTATTAATTTTTCTTCTAGAATTTAATTCCGCTTCCAAACTGAAAAATAATAACGAATGAAAATTGAATTACTAAAACTATTAGTTCCAAAAAAAAAAAGAAGATTACCCGTGTTCGTCTTTTAAAAGAACGAATTTATATTCCGTTCCGAGTGAACTCTTTCTTATCATCAATTCTTCTCCGTTCCACAGTTCATTTGCTTCGTCCACCCGAAATACAAAATTCCAAAACGAAAAATTGAAACGGTCGTGTTCAGCTTCCGTTCCAGCAGAATCCTCTTCTTCGTCGTCTTCATCGCTTTCGCTAGAAATTAAGAAAACGGTTTTGTTGGAGAAATAATATTAAAATCTAATATTTTCTACCTCTCCATCTCCGATTCAGCTTTCCAAAGTTCAGCGTCCGCTTCCGTTTTCAACTCCTCCTCGAGCATCAGTTCCAATTCGGTTTTGGAAAAAACCCTCAACAACTCCGCGGGCTTCCTGCGTATCAGTTCCGATTTTGTCCCGGGAAAGTTCAACCCATACTCAAATTCATCTCCGTAAATAAGACTGGTTTTCGTTCTGAAATATAATATTGGAGAATTCCTCGTTAAGTTTCAACATCTACATATTCAAGTTTACGATTCAACATTTTGTTTTTTTTAAATGCTTACTCATTCGTTGCTGACGCGTGAACACTAGCTGGGTCCGATCCCAACAGGCCGCTCGATCCCGAGTCCGCTTCAAACTCGTCTTCTGGGGCGCACGTGGGGTCCAATTTGCTTCTCAAAAGCTCGTCGATTTCGTGTATCAGCTCCAACGTGCGAACGGAATCGTTAACCCTGATCGGTTCTAATCGCCCGTCGATCAGTTCCAGTCGCCAATTGGTGAACTTCAACCACTCGCTGTCGATCGATACATCTACATCAAAATAAGATTTTCATATCAAATTACGTTTTAAAATTAAAATTAATTAAGACTACTATTGAAATAGTTACTCGCGATGGACGAGGCAGTGACGCCCGCGGCGTAACGTTCGACGATTGCCGAGTAGAGGAAGACAGCGGCGGCTGCTGAGAAAAGACGGAGAAGAGAAACGCTGAAGCGGAATATTTGATGAAAAGCGGCTGGAAACATTGTTTTTAATTTTTTATCGATTAAAATAAAATTATAATTCTCGTTTTCACACTAGGCTTGACGACGGTTTGGTAGTCGAATGAATCACAACACCCGTTCACACCTTCACCTTTGATCACGAAAATAACACGTCACGCGAAATTATTGAGGTCAAAGGAGAAAATTTACATACCAACTCATTAACGAAAAAAAAAATAATAATATTCAGTTTAAAAATCAATTTTTTAAATCTCAAGAGTTTTTTTAAGAATTTAAATTATTTAATTTATGGTAATAATTATTACGTTATTTTTATTTGAAATTGAAAAAAATTTAATAAAGCTCCCCCTTGAAGCGGCTATTGAGTTAAGCCAGAAAAAGCTGAAGGCGAGCTGCACCGCACGACGTCATCTTCAACTCTTTTCAAAATCTCAATAGCATTCAATAAAAAAAATAAATCGACGATCAAACTCCATTTCAATCAATATTAATTTTAATAATTAAAATTAAAAATTAATTTATTTAACCCTGTGGATTATTTTGATTTAATTTCTCGATTTTCCGAGTGAAAAAGATTTTCGAAGGCTGGAACTCGGGATTTTTTTTGAGACTGTGAAAGTCGAAACTTTTGACGGTAGAACGCAATAATAATTGTAAAACCAATCAAAATCTTATAAAGAACAGTAATTTTAATTAAGTTTTGGGGTGATTCACATTAACGCATAATAAATAGTAAAGTTCACAAACGGTTATTTAAATTATTATTAAAACGCTTTTGTTTACATGGAAAATTAAGTCGTTACGACTATAATAAATAACGTACAAAAATACGGGGATTTTCGTTTCATCCAATTAACGGTCCAGTTCCGCCGCCGGCCAAGAGAGCTGCTACGCGGTGGTTTCAAGGACTTCGATCGATGATCTCCTGGACGATGGTTGCGAGGTTTCGGACTTCATCGTGATGGTCTCAGTCTCCATAGGCACAGGACTCTCTCTCGTCGTCGTCTCCGGAAGTTTAGGGCTCTCTCCTTGCGTTTCCGTAGGTGTAGGGCTTTCTCCTTGCGTTTCAGTGGGCATTGGGCTTTCTCCTCGCGTTTCAGTAGGCGTAGGGCACTCTCCTCGCGTTTCAGTAGGCATAGGGCACTCTCCTTGCGTTTCGGTAGGCATAGGGCTACCTAGCGGCGTCTCTTCAGGCGTCAATTCCTCCGGGCGATACAAGACACTGCTTCTCGGAATGTTACGATCTACACGATTTTGTAATAAAAAAATAGTTTAAAATACGTCTACACTTAATTTATTATTAATTAGGGTGAAAAACTTAATTACCAGGAAGCAATGGTTCGCTTTCCCCCGCTCGTCGGTCTTCCCAGTATCGTTTACACCGCAAATAGCACAGCCAGACGATGGCCACCAGCACGATGATGCACGCCAGGACCAACAGTAAACCGCCCAAGTAAACGTACCACATTTTTCCGATTAATTAATTAATATTAGCGGAGACACGAGGGCTGACGATGTATCTTCTTGCGAGGCTGACCGAGGAATGACCCAGAGATAGCTGAGAGAGAATCGATTATTTAGAACGATACAATCGATTACGAGTTCAAGGATCGTATTACGCGAAAACAATTTTATTTAAATTTTTTTCACTCAACCTTGAAAAATAAATAAATAATTAAATTTTAAAAATTGAAATAAATTTAAATAATCGATTTTTTTTAACAAATAAAAAGAAAGTAAATTATTCGAATTTTTAATTTGAAACCTTTTAAATTTAAATGAATTTTCCGAATCAAAATTTGAATATTTTTTAAAAAATATAAATTAATAAAAACCTAAACGCAATTTTAAATCTTTTCTTTTTATTATTATTCGTTAAACGTGTTCCATTTTACATTTGGACAATCGACTTATAATGACTAAAAACGATTTTTAATAATAGTTTCCCCTTTTTTTAACAGCCGGAAAGGATTTTAACTCGACATAGGAAAGTGTCGTTATCCAGGATATTCTCCATCGATCCCACATCGCACTCTTCCTTCTCTCTCAAATCGCTAACAGCGGCGAAACTCCTCTCGTTCGGCTGGAAATTCGGTCTATAAACCGTCACCTTAATCACGTAATGAGAGAAGTCGTTAGCCCGTAGCTCGCTGCGTCTAATCACCAGTAAAGTCATGAAACCAGCGGTGGATTTCTGCAGAACGGCTTGCACGAGCAGACCGCCGCTGGGCCGAGTGCGAAAGTAGGGACTGTACAGCACGAAATGCTCCTCGGCGAACAGTCGTTGGAACTTCTTCACCGTCCACATCAACACTCCGTCTTTCGACTGCACCTGCTGAACGGACCAAGGCTGTTCCACGTACAGCTCGATGTCTAGGGAAACGCAGTGGTGGGACGTCGGCTCTTGAACGAAGCTTCTTCCATAATCTTCGAGACCAGTAGCGTCCTGTCTCTCGACCACACGCTTGAGCAGTCCCGCGGCGTTTCTGCCTTTGACCACGACAAACACGGCTGGCTTTTTCATCGGCTCTTCGTCGTCCGGAGCGAAATCTAGTTTGAGAGAAAAGCGTGGCAGGTGGTAACTGCCGGGTTCTTCCATGGACGCCACGCAGCTGCAGTGAGAGGAGGTGGAATAGCCGTTGAAAACGTAGTTCTGAAAGTAGGAAAAGTTCTCGACGCTCCATTTAAAGTCCGGCTTTTCGTTCACCACTCCTCGCCAAGAGTTGAGCAGTTGCAGCGGTTGGCTGTGGATCAAACTCATCCGCTGCCAGGACTCGTACTGGGTTTTGAAAGCGTTCATCGTCGCTTGGAAACTCTATAAAGAGAATAGACTTTTAAAAGCTGAATCGTGCGTAACTTCTCTCTCTCTAAAATTGCTTCTAAACTTACGTCTCTTTCGAGTTTCGCCAAACGTTCCTTCAACGTTTTCACGGCCGATGACATATCTCGCAGCTCCAGCTTCACCGTTTCAATCTCCTCGCCCAATTCATCCTTACGCAGCCTAACATCGCTTAAATTTCCGAACCAACGATTTCTTGCCACCTCGAATGGATCTCTAAAAACTGTTAAATAAAGAAAAAATAAAACAAATAAGCCGAGGTGTTTTGCGGTAATTGGGCGTTGTTCGGATTGTTGGTGCGCACCTCAGATACCATTACGAGCGCCGAGGTGCACTCCCAACTGTTCGAGCAACGCACAATTTCGTTAATAACTTAAATACTTATTGAAAATCGATACTTTACATTCGCAACTTCTGTTATTTCTCCTCGTAAACATCTCGGCGTTCGTCTTTTCACTCAGCCAGTCGTGACGTTAAGATTTGTAGCGAAATTCTTTTAACCTTGGAAATGACTTGCGTCGTTTTCGTTCAACCTGCTGTACCTCACAACACCCCTCATTAGAATGTTAACTAATTTTAAATTTAACAATTACTTTAAAACTGAAAAACAAACAGGCCGAAACTGCAAAAATATGGTGCACTTCTACGATCATGAATACTTATTATTTTTAATTGTAGAATTTTATTAATTAAAACTTCTATTACAGTTCTGCCCTTTATGAAAAGCCCTCGCATAGCGACAACACTGTCGCAGATGACGTAAAAGTCATCGCCTGGAAAAGGGAAGCGATAAGAGGTTGCTTTTGCATTGTAAAGCAGTAGCGATCAGCTATGATTTTGCCTGGACAAATTTTTAAACTTTGGTTGCTCCGCCTTTCTTTTTCGTTCTTTTGCTTTGGATCACTCGAAGAGGAAGGACGCTCGTTAATTTTCTCCTCTATGAAAATTTACAATTTTTTTTTTTTTTCCGAACATGTTTTTCAACTGCAATACTAACCACCGCCAATACATCACTGGAAACAAATTCGAAAATTCAACATTGCAATTTCGCACGGGCATGAAGTTATTTCCACAGGCTGATGTGGATGAGCAATTAAATACATGTACTTCCGTAGGCTGGTGTGGCCCTGCCGGTAATCGGCTTCGACTACGTTGGCTGAGTCTTTAGTACATGT
>JAQGAZ010001769.1:0-24748 GCA_034692225.1 Polydesmus complanatus | reverse complement strand
AGTTTTTACAATTTTTTTTTACAATAACAAAAATAACAGGGGGTCCCACTTTTTTTGCGCCACCCGATATAAATAAAGTGTGTTGTTTATGCAATTAAAAGAATACCATTTGTCACATAACGCATTAATTTAATATTAATCCCCACTACATAATAAAACGACGAAAAAAATATCAATTTTTTACAACCTTACAAATTAAATACTATAATTTTGAACGGCCCACATCATTTTATTAAAACCCTGTGAGGAGAGGACAGATCTCAATTTTTCTGAACAAAATTCGTATATTGATACCAAAAAAAAAAAAAAACGAAAATTTTTGATATTGAATTTCTCACAATAATGGCTGCCGCAATCGACTCTGCTTATAAATAAGAAAATTAAAATAAAATTTACCGATTTGTCAAGCTTAAAATACTCTAAACTATCAATTCAAAATTATACCGAAAAAATGTTTTCTTGAACATAAATTTTAAAGAATGACTTTCAGTTTTTTTAAAAAAATAATTTTCTTAGCTTCGATACGCCTACGCATATAATAAAACCAACAAAAAAATATGACAGAGTGATGCAAAAGGAAAAGCAATACAGTGAAGCAAAACGTAAAACGGCAAGGGGCGGTAAGCAATTCTCGTCCTTTCTTGCCGGAAGTAAACCATTTTCAGCCATCTAACCTTCTTTCTTCACAACAACACTACCACCCGCCATTTTGACCTTTTAAAAATAATCAGAAAAATCAAGTATTCGAAATTTTGCTTACCTGTTCTCCACCGCCAGTTACCATGGCTAATCAGCCCAAATGTATCGAATTTACTCGCGTGATTAAAAAAATAAATTCTTTTACTGGCAATTCTAGCGCTTGTTTCGTTTAAGAAGCATCTATGATAATATTATACTTTAGTGCAAGAGCTTTTTAGAAAAGAGCGAACAGCGAGAAAATGTAGCTTATTGATGGCGAATTCCCCCTCTGCTTCTCTATCGACGCGACTAGAGCCTCATCAGCGAACGACGTCAATTCACCAATCGCGCAGTAACAAATTCCGTTTCACGTCAATATTTAATGCGTGAGTCATAGCACGAGGAGTTGAAATGGTAGAGGAAGAGGAAAAAAGAGGGTATATTTTCACCACTTCGTAATTTGAGAAACGAGAGAAAAAATGAAGGAACAATAGTACCGGATCCTAATCTCGACTCGACCCTCTCTCAAAAAGCTCTTCCTCCGAATTTACTACGTGTGGACACCGAAATAGAAAGGAAGGAGCAAGTGCGTGTGAGCGACGGAGAGCCACAGGAAGATGAACGCAGCCCAGAGACGAGCTTCAAGATAATATAGCGTTTGTAGGTTAGGGCTTCCCGGATATCTTCAACGGACCCAATGCGGTACACCCATTTCCCATAATCCCTTTCTGCCGCTGCGTCTGCATCCCTGCCGTGATTACCAGACGAAGCCATTTCCAGCAAGTCAGGGGAGAGAACTCGAGCGTCAAGAAAATATTAAGCAGCCTCAATTATTTCCTTTTTTTTTTTTCTCTCTTATAAAACATGCCATATTTTATCGACTGAAAACTGCAACTTTCAATTTCACAACTTGTCAAAATTTTATTATACATTTTTCCATGTACATTTATTTTTCGCCAATGATTCTAATTCCAAAAAACATTTATTTAAACGACAAGAGCGTCACATCCAATAACTAGCTATTAAATTTTGATTTCCAATACTGTACTTGGCTATTTTTTTTTAAAAAAAAATATATATAAAATTAAATTGTAAACTTTGTTTGCCAAGACAATATTTTCAAGTTGTGCAATAGTAATATAAACGTTCGAATATTGGCATGACATCGGTTTATTGATGAGAGGTGAATGACTGCTAAAGAGATATTATACCCCCAAAAAAATTCATGTAAGCTTTTTTAAAAACGAGATATGTTTCTACTTGAGAATTTGCACTTGAAAAATCCACTTCAAAACAATTATTCTCGATTACCAAGATAATAAAACAATGCGTGTATCGCAGTTGCAATCGCTATTTAAAGCTAACTGTGCTGTGCATGTTCTGACTGCGCTTTAAAAAACAAACAATTTTTATTTGCCAAATTAATTTCATTTATTAAAACCCACAGTCTGTTATTTTTAAAATTAACTTATGGCGAGAAACATTTTGGTCTCGTTTGGTTATAAAAGAGGGGAGAAAAAACGAAACGATCCGTAACGGAAATCAATGGCTGGCACCATGACATAAATTCATGTTGCAAAATTGGACCTATACGGGAGAATTAAAAGAGTTGGGGGTAACAACGCACATGCAATGGCTTCTCAACACGCACTTGAAGCGAAGAGAAACACGCGAGCTTTTCAGCTGCGACAAATAGTCGCGCTTACCATACTAACTACTCATTTGTATTCCGCAAATCTTTTACTAATATCTCGCGCTTTAATGCGAACCAACAAACTCGAATTTTGAAGAACTAAGAACATGATGAATACAATTAACAGGGACGCCTATTATCGTAGAATTCAATAAAACATTTCAAGCACGCGGAAATATTTCTAGCAAATAATCAATTGTGTGTGTGTGTAAAATTTTCCATGTCAGTCTCGATGTAAAGGGAACAACGCTTCCTAACTTTAAGAAGGTGATGGAGAATAAAGAAACTCCAGTTGCTATGGTAACTGGGCTGCACGATAAGAGCAGACACTTTATTGAGGTTAGGTTGTCTCTTTCTCTCTTATATTAGATCCATATAATATTTCCCCTACCACGACGTTGACATCGCCATTATAAAAAATAATAATAATAAAAAATGGTATGGATTAAAACTTGGACAAGCAAAATAAAATGAGAGAGCGTCGAGAGAGCACGATACTGCCAAAACCGTTACGTGAACAAGTCAAGTCGATGCTCATAAATTATTCATTTAATATTAATATTTCGAATACATGTAGCTTAATAATATTAACTTTAACTAATTTTTCCGTACACTATAATAGACGATAAAAAAGTTATTAATGATTAATCGATAGATATTTCCAAAATAGCCGCAATGCCTGTTCAATATTTCATGATCACGCTAACGTCTTAATCTGTCACGACCAAAATATTATCAATTTTCAAACCGGAAAAAAAAAAAAATTCCAAAGAAAATAAAATGTTTTGTTCCGTTATTTTCTTTTTTCAGTGAAGTTTATCTATGAAAAGAGATATTAGAAAAACTTTTACCAGCATTGAATTGCTCTCATAATGCTATAATTTAGTCCTCGAACACCTATTACGTGACATTTACCTTTTGTAAAGACTGTGAATAAATAAAGTTCTGCGTTCATGCGTCAAAATTGCAGAAACATATCCGCATTGCGTTCTCTGCCCCTTTTTTTTTCTTTCTTTTCTACTTTCACCAACAAACGAGTCGATCGAGGCTCCGGCTGAACGCGGGGAAACTCCTACTCAACGCACCTTCACTAACTTCAAAACGCTTTTATCGATAAACATTCGCCAGTTTGATTTGTTTTAACTTGGGTGCGTTGGTTTGATAAGCTTCGCAAGCTCGACGACTCGTTAAGGTGAACGATTGCGAGCGCTTTTCGCAATACTAGTGGTAACCGTGGTTTAAAATGTAATAGCAAAAACTAGGCAAAGATTAGGCTTCATTTTCGAACTAACAAATTGCAAAACCAAAATGCATTTTTCAACATTAATTTCAGCGATACATTTTGCTAAAACGTAATACTTTGTGTTAAATTACCAAACAATCAATTTTCGCCAAAAAAAAAAAAATTGTCCGAGTTGAAAAGTATTCTAATTTCTTACTCAACGTTCATTTCAAGCAACATCTGAGCAAAATCTGTTATTAAATACCGGTACATAATTTAATAAATTCGAAGTGAAGATGCTTTATTACTTTATTAATCGCGTAACGTATACTGTAAACACATTATAATGCAATAAAAACATTAATGTTGAAAATGTAAACTAATGTATGTGTATATTTTGACTGGTAATAATTACGCAAAAAAAAATTCCAAAATCGTAACGCTTTTACCGGAACAAATACTCAGTTTAAAAGACCTTACATAAACTGATTTTCCTTAAAAAAAAAAAAAAAAAAGTTAATAAAAAGATAAAATTTTAGAAACACTCATCAAAATAATCATAACTTCACGCATTTTTAGAAAATAAAATTGAACGCTGTCACAAATTATTGTAGTCTTATTTTATTGTGCTAATTACTAATTTCGCACTATTTTTTTTTTAAAAAATGGCTAAGTTACCTTAACCTTCAAATGTAATACTGTAATGAAAAAGCTGTTTAAAATGTGTTGGTCTATAAAAAAGCTAAAAGTAAAGCGAAATTACTGTTGGCGTTTTCGAGCCATTAACTTATCGTAAACACCATTGACCGAAACGTTGGTTATAGTGCTGGCTTTTCAAACCAAAATTATATTTTTAAAGAAGAAAGAAAAAAAAAAGCTTCAGGAAAATTTATGCATCGCACAAATATAAAAATTATTTTTTTTCAAATGTTGCAGTATTTTCATTGCGCTTTAGTTTGAACGCCGCTCCATGCATTCGCTTCTCGCAGAATACAAAAGCACCGACCCATTTCGTATGCAGGTGCATCGACGGCGGCGGCGGCATCAGACGGAAGATGAGACTTTCAATCTGAGGCGTTGAATTACCAGGTTTGAGCCCATTCTCAACGACTGCAATGCGGTTCCCAATGCATAATCGCCAACGTACAAGTATCTCAAAAATAATCGCTAATACGTGACGTCGCGCGTCACTTCTAATATTATTCCGTTTTTACCAAAAAAAAAAAAAAAATATGACGCTACACAAAATATAATGGATAATTCATAAATTTCATTCAATAAACAATTTCTAAGCACGTTTTCGAAGATTATGATCATAAAGTATTTTTTTTTAATATACTTGTTGTTTCTATACTTCCTAGTTCCTACAAGTCTAGCAAGCATTTCTAAATCTGAAGAACTGATGACGAAAATTATGTAGAGAATTTCAAGTGTAAATCTTAAGCGAAAAGATCGATACGAGACGAGCCTTTTCACCACCGAATTAATTATACGCGGACGATGCACAGTGGATAGCCTACATAGAAGACGCCAAACTGATGGCGTCACTTTCAAAACTGCGTCTTTGCATTTTTTACGATTGGAATCTTCCGCTGTAGACGGCTTTAAATCCCAATTGTTTCCGCTTAAGTAGCATCCATCGGCTCAATTCACTTCGGCGTATCCTACCGCTAACGTTAAGGGTACCGTAGTCGCCTAACTACGTAACCGGTAATACCAATTACTCTAGTTTTTCCAAACAACTTTTATTTTTAAACTTTTCGTCAATAAAAAGTTCTCAGTGAACTGCAACTACGGTATATTTTGTAAATAGAAATAGATAAATAGGGAAAAATAAATCCAAATAAAGTTTTAAAATCTTGATACGATCAAAACTTGCAGTTTTTTTTTTTTTTTTTTAATAAAATATGACCATCCAAAATGTAAGCTTACATCAAATAAAAACACTATTTTTACAAAATAAAATCGGTTAAGATACTGTACTAATAAATCTGATTTAATAAAAAATAATTAAAAAAAAAAACCCCACCAGAAATATTAAAAAAAATAAAATATTTTATAATTATTATTAAAAAAATAGATTTATAAAAATATTTAAATAATAATTTAGCTCTATTGGTTGCAGAAGGAATCAAAAATTTGTCCAAAAAATGCTACCAATCCAGTTTTAAATAATAGCAAATGCTTTCTACTGCTAATCACGAGATACATATTATTACTCAACAGATTTTGAAAATAAATCTCAGAAGCTTCAGTTGTCATAAAATTACACTGCTGTTAGGCAGTGGAAAGTACAATATTAAATTTTGAAAATAAATAATTAAATTATTGTACTCATTTTTGCTTTCTCGCTTAAATGAATTTAAAAATTCCTCACATATCCCAAAAAGATTTTTGGTATAAAATTAAGAATTATTATTACATTATAGTAATTCGATTAAATTTACGGTAACTCAATAATAGAAACGTTCTGCCTTAATATTGGACGTGAGATCAAATTTGATTCATTGTTGGTCAACATTTTATAATACAGGTAATAAGTTCTTTATTTCAATCTTTAATCACTAGAAAATCTCACAAATGTCATCAAGAAAACACACAGAAAATGACTGCTAGAGTTTGCCGAGTCTAACTAAAAACAATGCTTTTTCATTAAAATTATATGAAATTGCCCCTAAGAACTACAAAAAATAGCTTGTCTTACTTATTCATATTTTAAAAATTACTAATTTATAAGAAATTCCAGTGGTATGGAGTAGGTTTATTGGATTTTACCACATTTATTAGTATGCACGGTATTGGAAACCATTCCAAATACCATACTGCACCAAAAACCACACGGGTATTAGAAATTTCCAAAACTGTTAAAATTGTTTTTAACGCCATCAATAAAATCCCAAACCTCTCAGCATTTTTTTGTAAAAAAAAAAAAAAAATTTGTAACAAAAGCTTTTATTTTTTTCATTTTATTTGTAACAAAAGATAGACAACCGTAACTTCCAGTCAACAATCGATAATACGTCACATCCGGCTATTTCAAAATACAAACATCACCCGTCCGCCGATCACTCGTAATTACTCCCAATTAAACCCATCATTTTCTTTTGAATACGTTTCCATCAACCACTCCCTAACGTAACACTCGCTCGCCCTCAAAATATAATTCTATTTCGAGTTGGAAGAGATAGAAAAAAAAACTTCAAACGTACCTTAAAACAATTCAACGGAAAACGCATATTCTCGGTGGCCCTGGTTCCTCCGACTCCGAGGAAGCCAATACCAAATACCCTAACAGCAGTTTCGAACGCTAACCCACATGGAAAAACTTAGATCCGAAAGTTAAAATCTTTTTCCGAACAACAACACGCGTTCGTGGATTTTACCGAGACGAAAACGCCTACTTCGAGCACTTTCATTGTCGGGCAAATTCGTTTCGTCTATTAAACAAAATGAAAAGAAGCTTTGGAAATAAGTTGAAGGGCAAGTTCATTACCGATCGAACTCCAATCTCACCTCCAAACATGGAAACAGAAATGGAACAAAAGCTGATTATGTGTTAAGAAAATGCTCGAACATGACTTGACGGCACATGCGCTCGACGGCATACGCGGCGGCAATTAATTCCAGGCGTTAATTTTTTTGTTTTGTTTTGCCAAACACAATAATCCGTCAAAATATTATTATCAGATATAAAAGCATAAAAAGACCTTAATTAAATTGAAGGTCCCGCTCATCAGAATATTGCAGATGATAGCACGTAAAACGGCTTCGTCGACGGGAAATTTCAGCTGTTTGGCCATCCGAAAGCCGAGCTACCTGCCAACAACTGGAACCAGTGCAAAATATGTCTGACTGACCTTAACCAGTTTCTCTCCAAACCTTAAAACTGATTGAGGAAACGATCAACTCGTCTCCCGTTTATAATAGTAGTACAACACAATGCAACGTAGTTTTACAATGCGTCAAAAAAAATAAAAATAAAAAGGCGAAAAAAAAAAAAGTTTAAAAACTAATGTGCAATAGAAAACATTCACAGCCTCCAATGAGAATCCCTCGTCAACTGGAAAAAGAAAAAAAAAATATCGCCTAAAAAGATAAAAAATGAATGATACGTGAAATCGACTTAGAAAAAAAAAGAAAAAAAAAACTCCACAAGATTTGAAAATGAAGAAAAAGGTTAAAGAACTTTATGATTTGGCGGTCTCTACATTATTATGGTACAGGGTGTGCGCCTACTCTTATTCTTCCATCCGATTATTCACCTTGAATCTCGGTTGGCTGCCTTTACGCCAAACCTTCCTACTTTTTCACTTGTGGTACGATTGACGTTCAACTAAGCGGCCAGATTGAAGATTTTGTTCCACAATTAACTCGCCTTTTCCTTCAATTTTGGCTCAGCACAACCTCGATTCATCACTTTAATTTGCTCTTTAAACTTGAAAATATTTCAAGATTTTAAAATAATTATGCAACTGTAAAGAGACAAGAGCAGTAACTTTTAAAAATATCTTTGATGAAATATAAAAGGTTAACGGCGCCAATTAATAAAAGAAATGTACAAGTAGAAAATGTAACAATTTGGGCTGAATATTTAAACTAAAACCGGTAAATGAACTTGAAATGTACACTTTTAACAAGCTAACTACATAACATACCGAAACTTAATCACCCATAAACGAGTAAGTACCGATATAGAATAAAAAGATTTGAATGACATTCGTTTACAATTTTTTTTTACTTTAAAAAAAAAAAAAAAAAGAAATAAGAATACAGTGTAATTTCACATAAATTGACATATTCTTCCTGATTTCTTCCGAGAATTATGCCTGCGCGAAAGAATTTAAAAGTAACTCGAGTGTCTTCTGGTGTTATGGTTATGGTTTCATTTTTTTTTTTTTTTTTTTTTCGATACTGGTTTTGGCAAAAAATAAAAAGTCGAAGTTTTACTGATTAAACTTCCTCCGCCAAAACGCAAACAAGCACTTTTTACGACTAGGTAACATAAAGCACCTAAATCTTTATATCTACAGAAGAAACGTTTTTTTTTGGTCAAATTTCCCGTCTTCTTCATTTTTTTTTTTAATATAAGAGATTGGCGAAGAAAACTAATTTTTCTTCTCAGTACGCCTGACTTCCTTTTATTTATTTATTTTTTTCAAAATAAAAAAAAAAAAAAAGGAAGGTGTTTTATTTAAACCGCTTCCCATATCAAATTACGAGGAAAGAAAACATCGCAGCAGCAGCAACAACATTAAATTCAAAGCAATTGAACAAAATTAAAAATATTATGACCCGGGCTTTGCTGGTAATAGATAAGTAAATCAAAAATATATTACGAAGTTTCAATAATAAAAAATGAATTGACGTTGTGAACCAAAATAATGTAATAAACTTGGCTTTAATTTTTTTATTTTGCGTTTATTTATTTATTCTTTTTTAAAACATGATCGTCTTTATAAACATTACACTTCCGAAAAATATAATTTATTTAAATTACTAATGAAAATTAATACCCTTTTTGAAATTTCGTTCTTTGCTCTAATTAGGAAATAAATTAAAAACTAATTTTTTTTAAATAACATTTAAATAAATAATAATGCATTTAAATAAATAAATAATGCAAAAAAAAAAATTAAAATTTAATATTCATAAAACTTTGCAAAACTTCAAATACCGGTACTGTATATCTTTTCTAAACCAAATTAATTTTACTTCCCAATTTAAATCCAGACACTTCATAACTGCGCTTTTAATTAACTAAAATAACAAAATTTCACTTTTTCCGTGCATGCGCACTTTGAAACGTGACGTCAATTGAACGTTATACGTTAATCAAGCATGAAAGCGAAGTGCCAAAAAAAAAAAAAGTAAACAATGCAAGTTAAATTGCATTAGGTTTCATTGAGAATTTCAGCAAAAAAAACGCTTTTTTGCACTTGATCCTATACTTAGGTTGCATTACATTTCCACTAAATTTATCCACCCACTTTCCACTTGGGCAAAATACTGCACACTATAATATGCTATTTTTCATTTCAAACGACATGTTATTTCATATATTAAACTATAAAAAAAAAAAAGCAACACGTTACGTAATAACGCGGTCGGCTAGTCTAACTTTCTTTTTATGCTCCCTCCCTTCGCAGCTGCAACGCGTTTATTTATCATTAAAATTTCAAATTCGAACGACGAGCCACACACACACGAATAAATCTACTAAGTAAAGAAAAACAGGTAGAGCAATTTACGAATCTAACTCCAACATCAATTATTCATACTTTCTTCATAATATAAAACGATGAACTAGGAAGTGCCGGCGTCGGACTGAAAAAAAAAGGGGTTTAAGAGGATTGCGAGTCGCACCGCTACATGATTGTAGTACTACACATGCATGCTCTGAAAGTAATCAGCGCCATCCGGCTCTCGCAAATCCCCAATGCAAATGACCGCAACTCAACTGTTACGTGATGCGATTCCTAACAATCAGACATATGGAAAACTAGTGCGTGTACCATTTTGTTTAAACTAAATAGAGAAAAAAAAAATAAAATAACCGGCGATCGAAACCGTTTTTTTAAACTCCATCGGTGCCAATTATTTAAATCCTCGATTAAACTAGAAAATTGAAGTATCAGCTAAAAATGTTCTCGTTTACTCCAAAATATAATATCCTATCGACACACTATAGCACACTACCGGTATCGGCGAATTCGTAAATTAATGTTTATCGATATATATATATATATATTTTTTTTTTTTTATAAAATCATGAGTTTTCCTATCTGAATCTAAAAAGTGGTATTAAATTTAAAAAATCTTGATCGCAATTTTTCGCCGTACCTGAATCAAGTTTTGAAAATTATAAAAATCCTGTTGGATTAATTTAAATGTAAATAATAAATGGAAAAGTTTCCGCTGGGAGTATTCACGCAACTTATTTTATTCAACAAATACACGCTTGTTTCACAGCGTGAGCAAAATAAAATTTAAATAACGCATTTTTTTTTTTCTCAAAAAAAAAAAATGGTTTAGAAGAATAATTATTTTGTGCAATTTTCGCTTTTTGGTAGAATCCAAAACTTTATTATCGCCACCCATGCCGACAGGCAAGCCGTACTTCAATAAAGTATGTACGTGTAAATCATTTTAAATAATTTGTAAAAAAAAAAAAATATTATGACGTGTAAATCATTTTAAATAATTTTTTTAAAAAAATATTATGGTTCATTATATTTTCTTTATTGTGGGATACATTAAGTTTCCCCACTACCCTCTCCCTAAACTACACTTTCTTTTCACCATAATGCACATGGAATATTAACTATGAACCGCTTTCATATGAGAAATCATTTTAAAAAAATTTATTATTAATAGCTAAAAATTAAAATCAGATAAATTACACCATTGTGTTTATATCATCCATACCAATTACGTAATAAAACAAAATATTTTTAAACAAATTTTCGATAATATCTGTTTTACATCTCAAGTGTAAAATTATTAATATAAAACGCTCTTCCGATAAAAATAATAATAGTATAAACAAAAATTCTCAACAAAAAAAAAACAGGGGGGAAAAACCCTCTTTTTTTTTTAGATTATCCGTTACCGTACCTGACATCTAACTGTTCTAACTACTGTATCAAAATATCATTTTGAATATACCGTAATTTGATCTCTAACGTTTAAAAAACGAGTAACAACATTTCGCGAGCAAAAAAAAAATTTAATATTCCCGGATACATTTTCAAATTGATTCGTCTTTCAGCGTGACGCAGAAATTTGAATTCGGAGCAGAAAAGGTTAAGCCAAAAAATGACAATCAAGGAAAAAAAAGGATAAATTATTCAAAAATGTTCAAGTAATAATTTAATGTAAATCAAACTAAAAAAGAAATAAAAAAAAAAAAACCCAATTTTAACTTAACCTCATTCAAATCATATAACAATATAACCAGTTTGATTCACACCAACCTAGAGTAAAGCGTGGAGAATCAATTGAGAATCTCATAAGCTGCTTGGTCCGTCCTTTTGCAAATATAATTAAGAAAAAGAAAGAAAAAAAAAATCAGCAACTAAGAGGTTAATTCGTGCTTAAATAGTCGTGAGATCGTCTCGCTAGATGAAATTTGGCTGTTAAAGATACCGTAGATCATTGCGCACGCTCCAGAGTTGAGCCAAGTAAAGGTGACACGACAGACGCGAACTTCAATTTTTTTTTTTTTTTTTTTTCAAGAAAAAGTTCGTCCCAGGTTAACAACTCCCCCACCTCACCCTCCGTCATCTCATTAGACTTCCAACAATAAAGTTCCTTTTATCATCAACAATTTTTTTAACCTTCAAAAAAAAAAAATTTATAGCTACAACAATACGGACGCAGTAGATGTAATCTAATATTAAAGTTGTTGATGGAAGAAGAGCTGAAGAGGTTAATGAAGGCAACAACCAAAAATCGTGCACTTATTTAGCCAAGATAATTGCATTTTACAAAAAGCAAAACAAAATAATAACTAAATTTCATTAAAAAAAAAAGCGTTTATAACGTATTAGCAATTATCTTCTTTTTTTTTAACTAGTTTTTTCCGTCAATTCCAAGTGTTTTGTGGTTAAATTAACGCGGAGCTCGTGCTAATAACAATTAAACCGCACGAGGCATAATACATCCTACTCCATTACTTAATACATCCAGCTCCTGAACAAGGTTAATTGCCTAAATATTATTATTTTAAAGAAAGCCATTTCCGTCTAAAAGTTTATTTCTTCCTTTGCCTTTTAGCAATATTTTTTTTAAAAATCTTTTTAGCCTTTTAACTTCATTAGCATCGAAACATCTGATAGTTTAGTAACGTTAATTAACGCCGCTAAATTTTTCTTATTTTCTACCGTATTTCAACATTTTTTAAGCCATTCCAAAATTAATTGCCGCGATATTTACCCAGTCCCTTCTATTTATGATAGTAAAAATATAGTTGTGCAGTAATTACGACATATCAAAAAAAAACATTTCCCGTATACATTAAATAAATAATTAATATTTTCATTATTAACATGCGGACTTTACAAAAAAATATCAAATAATAATCTATATTTTCAACGCAATGTGTGCGTTCCCATACTTTTGAAACTTTTTGCACGGTATATACCCTATATAAAAAAAAAAGAAGTAAAAATGCAAAAGTTTTGTATAAATGTAATTGTACATTGTAATATAAAAAATTAATACAAAGAAAATTGCATCTATCTTTTTCCTCGCCAAGAAAAAAATGCATCTTTCACTTATTCATTTTTTTCTTTGTAGACATATTTTAAATTACAAGAGCAGTGCAGACATCGATTTTTCTTTAAACCAAAATATAAAGCATCTATGTAAAAACGAAAATTATAGAAAACCCAAGTAGGCTATATCCGGTATACAAGTAGTTATTATTTCGACATCATCCGGAATTAAACAATTTTTTCTTATAATAAATAAAAATAAAGGTTGCAATAAAATAGCTTCAGCAAGAGTTAATGTCAAAAAAAAAAAAAAATGTTTTTACGCAAGTAATTACTGTAATTTAATAATTACTAAATAAACTACTACGGTAACACTATACAGTATTATTACAAATTCATTAAAGTCTACCTATTCTTATAAGAAAAAAAAAAAAAGAAAAAACAAAGCTTTCATCAATTTGTAACGCAGTTTATTCAGTATAGTCGTAACTCTCCCGGAACAGTGTTATAAAAACGTTTTCGATTTTCTATAACATTTAAGATCTATAATAAACAACAAAATAAAGTTCATTCAATTAATTACAATTCGTTTCCTTTATTTTTATTCAAAGGTCTAGAGTCTAGACGTCTAGATCCTAAAAACCGAACAAAATAATACGCATCAAAATGTAAGTCGATGAATTATTTCAGCGCCGCCGCTTTGACGCCTTATCGAATTGAACCAAACGCAACCTAAACCGGCGATTCATTTTAATAATGCTTATACCGGTATGTCGTTATCACCAGAAAACCTAGTTTTACATTGATCACAATTTGTATACGGTAATCATGCAACTATGTTGATGATGAAGAGCAAGGAATGCATCTCAGGAGTCAAACCGGATAACGAATAAAAATGCCGTAGCCTACAACAGGAAAACAACAGCTGTTGTCGGAATAGGATCAAGCCCTTTCAATTCCCCGACTACAGAATTAAAACTAATAACTGTGGAAAAATGCGCAAACGGTAGTTTAAACCTAAAAACAAGAAGCTGTCTTCATTATAAAAAATTACTACTGCGCTACGATGCCATTAATTTACGTCAAGCGCCAGTGTGCAGCGGCGAAACAGACCAGGGAGGCAATACGGAACAAATTGGGTACGGTAACAGATAATGTATTGACTCGGCTTATCAAATGTTTTATTATTATCGAACATCTTCGCTTGTTGGATTTAATATATTGATATAAACGTCTGTTTATTTAATGTTGAACGGCAATGTTTGGGTACATGTTATAAAGGCCAGTTTTGATTATAATGGGAATTTTTCTATAATTAATTATACTGATATGGCCCATCCAATTTGTTTGCAAATATGTCAAGTTACTAAAAAAAAATTAAATCCATGTTATTGATACTAAAAAGAGATTCCAGAAAAATTTGACGAATCTGATCATAGCGTTTCAAAATGACGAAACCAGTTTGAAAAAGTATTTATAATCTACGGGTACTTGCTTGATGAATTTGAATTTCGTTTTTAAAAATCTCTTCTTCAACCGCCAAAACTTTATGATAAAAAGTACATCAGCTGAATTTACAATAGATGTAGATATTCAATAGCAACAAAATATTAAATTTATGAGCATTCCGAGACTGTACTATGTATTAAATACCACAAGCGTAACGAAAACCAGTGTTAGCAATCTGACATATTTTAAATTTACAGCATTAAATGTGCCGTGAAAAAAAAAATGATTTAATATTCCATTCGTCTCCGGATAAAAAATATTAAAAAAAAAAAAAAAGAAGAAAAAATTCCCTTGAGTAATTGTAACAATATGTTTGGTTACGCTGGCAGTTGAATCGTAAAATTCAGATCAACGTATCTTCTTTGTCTCGATTTACGTCATTCGCACTTTTCTCAGTAAAATAACAACGTTATTCGAGATAACCTTGTAAACGCGCGTGTGTGTTACGCCGTTTCAACTAACGTATCGATCGACGTGTCCATTGCGCATCACGTTGATTTAGGCTAAGGAGATTATTTTTAGAAACTAACCCATTTTAATAAACTCGAAAGTGAAATACTCCGCATGCGCCGCTATTTTCGCATTCTTCATCACGGGTGCATGTGGTCGAGTAAAAGATAGAGAGCAGACAAAAACTGATTATCTTTTGATGCGCGAACTCAACGCTTGCCACTCGTAGCCCCTGTTTCCTCAAACTCGGCAGCAGGCCTCAACGCCAATTGGAACACTTCAATTCGTTAAAGAACTAATCGATTTTACAGGCTCCATCCATACTACGAGTATAATTTATTGACCAGCGTCATAAATTAAATAAATGGAACGCACTGAAATTTCCGTACAAATTTTTGGAGTTGCAAATCGAAATAAAAAAATAGGTTTGCTACAACTTTCAAAGACTAAGCTGACGTATTCGTCTTCGATCGGTTCGGAACAATCCCGAATTTTGAAAATATATCCCGGAAACAATTCCACACTTATTCAAAAATAAATTAAAACAAAAGGAGAAAGCATCAAATTTCCTTATTATTGTAGTTTATTTTAATCTCAGAGAAAATTTATATTCTCCGAGCTCGCTTCTAATGCCGCATTGCGTTTTTAGAAAATGGTCACCACCGTTGAATTAAAATTAGCTTGATAACAAATTTTATCGTACGATGCTGTATTTTCAAAACTGGAAAAATGCGCATCGAGATTATTAACATACATGTCCTGTAGAATACAATTTTCGGTGTAAGCCTATGAAAAATTTAACCAAAAAATAAAAAAAAAACAAAGCTGGATTATTTCTTTAAGTAATATGCTTCCTAAATTTATTGATTTCATGTTTGGATTCGGTTAAACTTATTAGAAAATGAATAATTTAATATAAATTATTTATCTTTGTTGAAAATAAAATACTGTAACTACGCCTATCAGAATTGATTTTTTTTTAAAAAACAAGTACAGAAGGTACTGTGCCATCTATGATCATGCTGAGAGACTACATGATATATTTTTCGGCGCGGCTTTTTCATTTACAATTAGAAAACGCCTTTAAAGATCTGTAATAAATCAAATACATACCGTACTCTTATAATTTAAAAATTATAATAACAGTATTTAAAACGTTTATAACCAATTTTGAATAATATTAAAGTCAAAAGAATTTCAACTACTGCATTAGTCAACCAATTAACAACTTTAAACCGGCATTAATAATTTTTTAAAAAAAAATTTTTGTGACAAAATAATCCTTAACCTTAAAAATTTGAATTAATACCAGTAATATTTTATTTAAACAAAATAATGAATTTTTTTTAAAGATTATCAGTCATTAGTGTCTGAATTTTCCACGAAAAATATGCGCTTCACAATTTCTAAAAATTAAATAAGATTTCGCTAGTTAAAACTGATAAAATTTTAATTAATAATCATAATTTATTTCTAAATTCACTTTTATCGTCAATTTTGTACTGGAAATTATTTACCTATCTAATCAAAAATAATTAAAGAAAATTAAAAAAAGGACTTAAATATTATATCAGCGTTATTACTTGTATATTAATCAAACATTATTTTGACCTTGTTTTTAAAAGCTATCAAACGAATATTCATAAACAGAACGTTGGAGACTCAACAGTATTTTTATCTTTTTGCCACGGTAACCTTGGAAACCAAACTCTGCTCTCATTAACTGCGATCGATACATCATCGCCAGTCTCCAACAAAAGCTGATCTGCCGCGCCTTCTACCGGCATCTCCCAAAAACAAAAAAAACCCCGACTATTAAAACAAAATTCCGTAATAATTATTTTCAAATAAAATTACAAAAATATAATATACACAGACAATATAATCTTTGTGCTAATCCATTAAAAATAGGCTCGATTGCTTTCGAAGCCAATATCGATTAAATTAATTTTAAAAAAAAAATCCCTATTTCGTACCTATATAAATGTCTTAAATCGCGCAAAGTCCTTGAAGTGAGTTAATAAAATAATATAACATTTTGTTGACGAGCTATAAAACGGAAAGTTGTGCACAGGCACCGGCAGATAAAAGCACTTGGGATAAAACCTCGAAATTACGTAGGCCAAGTGAATGCCAGTCGTTCGTACGTGTACACGCAATAAACGATTATGAAATACAAGGCCACAAATTGTTTACGCTTACTTATTTACAACACCCTGTCACCATGTTAATTTTCTCACTTCCTTCTTCTTCAAGAAATAATTAACACAACTTTACTACATCGCCGGCACTGTTCATACAATAACACACAAATACTTTTTCGTTAAATTCTAATGCAAATCACAGTATAAGATGAAAACTGGTTATACTAATAGTATAATAAATAATTAATAGCAAACAATATGTACAGTAGGTTAGGGGATTAATAAAATTGGGCTTCGGGCAAATTATAATTAAATATTTAAAATATTATGTGCCGGCACCGTAATCCAGTATTGTAATAAATTTTTAAACACACGTAATGATAGTCAGGAATTGATAATTTAAGAACAAATTCAATTATTTATAATCTCTTCGCTGAATCTTACAAATAATTTAAAAAGCAAATTAGTAGAAATAAAAAACCTGAAAGTGCCATGTTACGGAATTTTTCTTTAAAAGAAAAATACCGTGCGGTATGTGACAAGACCATAAACCTCAAAAAAAGAATGGAGAGACCATTCATTTTAATTGTGTTTATAAATCGCCCGCAAAGTTTTAAGGAAGATGAATGTCCAGGTGTTGGCTGGATTTTTAAACTTTCAACTTCTTCAAAAATTTAAAGCCATTTCAAAAATGTTTGATACAATATTTCAGAATAACTTGTTAATGTAGCATTTTAAAGATGGTAAAAATGGGAAGGAGGGGGAGAAATGTTTGATTAAGATCTATTAATAAAAACGTACTCAGCAAATACATATTTCTATTTCTTAAAACATATTTCAAATAATCTTGTTTGCTAAATGTCAAAAACTGTCGAGTAAGAAAAGTTTTTAAAAGTAACATTTTACAAATTTCCTGCTTTGTTTGATTAAACGTTATGTTTTTAGGCAATTTAAATACAAGCAAGTTTGAAGACTCCGATATGCAAATATAGTGTATGCGCAACAAATACACAGTAGATTCAGCTTAGTTCGGATACATCGAAATGTTATCATTATGCCCCGACTAAGCTGTTGTTTCTATAAAACAAAATTTGGCATGCCGCTTAATTATTTATAATCAGGAATTCATGTTTTCCAGCTTTCCCTTTCATGTGGGTGAAACTGATGCACCTATAATAATGATAAAGTTGCCTACAACTCTATAGCATAATTTCCAGTGTTCCACAATAACTCGTAACTGAAGATACAGTACCCGTCTTTAAAATAGAAAAATTTAGCGCTCCCACTAATCGATGCAAATAATATTACACTTAATTTTAATGATTTTGTGTCCCTTTTAAAGAGCTCTCAGGCAGCTATTCCGAATAAACGGTGTCCACAGTAAGCGGAGCCAAAGGACAGAACAATAGAACATGGTTATCATTCCTCAAGAAACACGGGTACCGTTATGTAATCATAAATTAAAAAAAAATAATTATCTTGGCATTCATCTTTGAATAGAGTCATCTTTCATAGAATGAAAATAGCATTCGCATTACAAAGCGAAGGCATATGGCTTCTAAACATGACATATGTTGTGATGTCTGCATTCTTCAGAGCGAAGGGTGAAGACGCACAGTAAAAACGTGTGTGGTGTGGACGAGAAGCCACGTGCTGCGTTGTTTATTTATGTACAGTTAGCAATCGTTTTAAATATCTGGATGACCCAAATCGCACAACAGCAAACAACTCAATTTGTTAATCATTTAGAGCGATAGCCATAAAAGATTTTAATAAATCCGAAAAAAGCAATTCGATGATTCTTTAAGAAATCGAACTTCCAACCTCTTTTGTAAATCCTCGCTACACATAAACAACGATTGATTTCTTGATTTTCTTGTTTTATGCCAAAACTCGGCCTGCGCGACCTAAACTTTGCGCGCTGAATCATGCTGTGTAGGTTGGCAAAATAATTATCTCCCTAAATCATCGAAATAAATTTGTATGTCTCGCCTAGAAAATTGCAGACTGAAAAAATTTACGATCGAAATCGCAAATAATATTTATTTAAATTTCCAAAGCTAAGCAATTTAAGGCAATGTGTTTATGCTTTGAATCAGACTAAATCTAACAAAATAACAACCCGAGCGCCAATTTAAAAAAAAAAAAAACATTGAGATTTCATTTAAGTTAAATTAACGTTTAATTTGGCTCAATAAATAAAATGTTTTTCTTTTATTATTTGAACTAAGTTGTTTACAATTTTTTCCCCCTCCTTCAGAAATTTTTTTAAGATCGATAATAAAATGAAAACGACGTTGTTTTCTTTTTCCTCTTTTTTTTTTTTTTTTTTTTAATTTAACGAGAATGGAAAGGGAGAGTAAAAACATAAAAACACTACCGTATGTCAATTAGAGCATCTTATTTTTCCAAACGATGATTTTGCGCAATAACATGTTTTGCTAAATTTATCGATATTTAAAGTATAGTATGAGAAGCGCAAAAACAATTTATTCTCGTAGCTCTTTTTAGAGTTCTTTCGTGATGATGAAAACAAATTTTGACGTTCGCATTAAATTGCCTTAAAGCTTATTACAGTATCCTCTCTCTCACACACACTCGTTATTACACAGATTATTAAACCCAAATTTTAATCTTAAAAAAAAATATTTCATATTTATTTCTTAACCTGTTCATTCTCAAACTTCTTTACTGGATGAATAAATACTTAATAACGCAAAGCGAAATTAACTAAAACAAATTTTTAATAATAAATCGTAGTAGTGCTCCAGAAAGAAAGACAAAAAAATATTAAGAATGTCTTTCATTTCCTATTTTCACCAAGCGCCGCATTAATCAAAAAAGTCCACATTTCGTGCATTTGCGCGAGCCTAATTAAAAATGAAGACACAGTACTGTAATAGTTCATGTACAGCTCTCTTTACGGCAACTACGGTAACTTAGGAAGAGAGGAAAATAATAATTTATTTCGAAAAATACTATCATCACTTTCTTACTCTTCGCTAATTATAAATGCAGATGTTACGTTTTATGCAAAACGTCACATTTAGCTAATATGAAATAATTAGTCAAATTAAGACTTGTACGATACATTTTTAATTATCCGAAGCAATGAAAAGTATTTAGATAAAAGAGGCAGAAATAACTTAATATTAATTTTAACAATGACTTTACTCGTTTATGCAGTGCATAAAGATCTAATAGATATCCTTTTTTTAATTCTTAATTTTAAATTAAAAATAACGATAGAACTTCGCTCTAATATAGTGCACAACGCGCATTTACTTTTAAGACCAAAAAATAGGTTTAAAAAAAAAAAATTGAAATAAAAAAAAAAAAAACGGAAGAAAACTCGTAAAAAGTTAATCTGAAAAGAAAATAATATAGTACTGTATACTGTATATGTATTGTTAAAAATACCATGACAACCACTCGCCCACTCACAATTCTTTCTCTCACTCCATCTCTCTTTCCATCGCTTCGTAAAATTTTAAAACATCACCAGAGAAAGAAAAACCCAATAATAATTTTTGCACACTCGAAAAACAGAAATAGCAGCTTATTCGAAGCACTTACATTCGAATCTTTTCCTTGAGCAGCTCCCATTTGAATTAATTTGCATCAAAATAATATCCAATGAGTAGGAAAAGTAGTAAAACCCGAGTAAACGAGAACAAAAATTTATATAAAAAAAAAATCCTGAGAAAACTTAGTAGAAAAAAAAGCGGGAAAGAAAAAAAATGTAATCCAAACTCGTTCGAATAAAAAATCTCTTTAAAAGTTTCGTCGTTCGCGGTAAAAACAAAAAAATTCTTTTTATGTATTTTTGTCTCTTTTCAAATATCGTCAATAAATCTCAAAAGTTTCGTTTCGTTTTTCAGCATTTTTTCAACAACGTCAAAAAACCAATCTCAACCGTTAAAATTAAAACCGCGTCACCTCCCGTCACTCGATGTAACGTCAACGACGCCTTACTAATCCACTTCCAATTTAATTTTTTTTTTTAAAAAATCCCACGATTTACTTAAGACTTGTCTTGTAATTTAACATCATTAAATTTATCATCCGAACGGATGACACTTTTCCATTAAGCGAATGATCCTTCTTCTCTTCACCAAAGACACTATAGAAATCTCCTATGTTGAAGCAATAAGATTGGTCGGTTCCTGCAGAAACTTTAACGGTGAAATTGTTCTAAAGACTGGAGATGAACCCTTATTCTCAGTTCCGAGACTGGAACTCGACTAACCAGATATATCGCTGACGCCGTCCGTGTACTCGAAAGGAAATGTAACCTTTACATTTCTCATCCTCAATTTTTCCTACTCCTTCGCTTTCTTTCTTTCCCTTTTTTTTTTTTTTCAACCAACAAACATATGCACACACCGTTGAAATGATGCTAGTCTTACCATGTTCCGGGATGACCAAAATAGCTGCTGTAAACTAAAATAGAAATTGTTTTTAAGATTTTACGTGTTAGGCGGCTGAAGCGAGGCAGATTGAAGATCTGGCTGGCACCTTCTTCAGTATCATCTCTCTTCCGTCGTATCTTATTGCGTGGCTTTTGTTTGCTCTTCCTCTTCTTCTTCTCCACCTAAGCCAAAATCCAACGTAAGCCACGGCCGCGCTTCATCTGTTTATGATGGGGCTTGCAGGAACATTAAGTAATAGAAACGGATGTTATCAATGAAATAATTTATATTTCCCTTTGCACTCGCAACTATTTTTTTTTTTTTTGTCATCGAACTCCCAAATTTCTACTGTTGAAAGACGATCAAAACACGATTTTTGAATGATGGGATGAAAATAGTAAATGGTCAAATAATAATTGAAAAACTCTCCATCGCGTCTCACAAATCATATCAATTTAAGAACGGTCCTGGCCAACTGCCAGCAGTCTACTGTTCTCAAAAAAAATTACTTTATATATTTATAAATAAATTTTACATTTTGAAAAAAAAATAATAAATTTTAGTTGCATTTCCTAGAATTCGTACGTTTCCACGAATTTATTATGTCTTTTATCCACCAGCCAAAAAAGATAACGATTCAAATAACAATTTGGAACATCAAAATTTCCAGTTTTGCGAAGCTTAATCCTACAATTTTGACCAACAGATATCACGAAATATTTTTATCCAGATTTTTTTTTTTTATCTATTCCCGGTGCACAGCTTTTTCTTTTCTTTCTAGTTCGTCGCAGTTAAACGTAAAATAGGAGATTCGATAAATAGAAGATTGAATATTTCCACCCCCTTAGTAGCTCGGTATTTTATTCGACTAACCTTTTGCACAGTTATTCGATTTAAATGCAAAATTATATTATGTTTGTTTTCTTCGTTTCATCAAATGGCGGCAGCACCGACAAGTGTTTTCGCAAATGAAATCTCCTCCAACACTGCATGCAGTGCGATTGTCGAAAGCCTATGATTCAGTATTCAAATACCGGTAATGCTCTTTTTTTTTTTTTTGCATACTGCGAGCACGCACAGCCGTAATGATCACAAAATGCACGAGCATCGTGTTTCCAAACGGGTTTTTTAAAAAAAAAAATATATATATAAATCTGATAAAAAAAAAATCAAAATTACTTTACGATCTTACAGAAATTAAATTCTTCTTTTTTTATTAACGAAAATAAAAAAAGACGAAATATTTGTTTTCCATCGACCTAAATTAGAAGTTAATTTGATGGGTGTGATGCCTATCCCGTCAGCCCAAATCAAATTCAATCATTAAAATCATCTTTCAATAAAACTCGAAAAGTAGCGAACCTCCGCCAGACGCAGATCGATATACGACCTATTTCACATTTTGATCTCGACGGTGTTTGTTTTTTTACCTAACGGCGTCAACCACGCTCACGCTACACAAAACGTACAAATAACTCGTTCGCATAAAAACACCAACCAACTCACAATTTAGATAATTACTAGCACAATTCATTAAAAAAATATAGACTATTTGCAGGTAAATTACCAACCAAAGGAGCGGCTCTCTAACATATAATACGTATTTGTAAAATTTAAGTATGAATTAGTAAATTTTTGTATTCTTTATTGTGTAGAACTTTTAAGTTTTAAACGTACCATATTGTAACTACTAATATAATTAATAAAATAATTATTCTAAAATAAAAAAAATGTTGAAGCGATTACATGACCGCTCCTGCTTATTTAAAAAAATCTTTTTTTTATTTACCATAAAAAAAAATGTTCATTGTTTCAGTTTTCTTTAAAAATAACTCAACCTGACACGTGCTTCTACCCTCAATTTCTTATCTAGCCATAAAGCACAAAAAAATAAGAGTACAGTATTTTTATTTTCATAAACGCTGCTAACTTATTGCATTCTTCCCTTCTACGTGTCGCTTCTGATCTATTTTCGTCTAACAACAACCAACAAAAAAGTGAAATAAATTTTAAGCCAAAAACCTACATTTTCAGGATATACTCCGTGACACCGACGAAATACGTTATTCCATCCTTCTACCACTCGCTCCATTCTCAATCGACGTTGCCCGTTTTCAGCCAACTCCCCGAAAAATTAAAAGTTAACGATAATCAAAACGCCGGCAACACTGGCTACCGGTATAAACGCCTTTTGCCTGCCTTCGTTTTAAACGTATCTCACCCGATAACGATCAAATGAGAAATAAAATCCTAGAACGAGGATATCGTTCCGTCATCACAACCTCACTCCACGCGAACTCATTAAAATGATGTCAACATCGCGCATATACTTTAAAGATATTAATTTTTTTATTTTATTTCCCGAAAGAGATCAAGAGCCGCCATCAACACTCGTTTACGGTCACTTAAAATACATAAAGATTAGGCCGCTAGGAGTCTGACGAAGGACATTTACCATTTTCGCGTTATCGAGTCGAAGCTTACGACTTTTCTTTCCACAATTCATTCATCCCGTCCATCAATCCGCGTGTCCCCCTACCTACTACGCCTCACGTAATACCAAACTTCGCACGCGAAATACTAATAAAACGGAAAGACGTTTGACAATGTATCATTAAACGAACGATTAAACCGCTTTTAGATGTCTTTTATAACGCCACCCGTCTCCGAAATCATAAACAATTGCAAGCAGAGAGCTAAAATAAGGAAGGCTGCCACAGTAACTGGGCTCCCAAAACACGCTGGTTCTTCCCCCGGTGAAACGTACCGAATATTGATCAGGTGATTGTCGAAGGGAGAACACATTAAGAACCATAGCCACGCCTTTGTAATTAATAGCTCTCTTATGAATTAAATTGAAAAGAAGAAGAAGAAAAAATCTCAAATAAAAAAGCGGTAGTACTGGATGTACAAAACCATCCGAGTCGTAAATTGAAGTAGCGCGGGAGGGGAGGAAAGACCTAACTTCCGTTGCGAGTTGTACGTGGAACAAAATTAATATTATGGTACTCTATCCAACTGTCTAGGATGATGTACGAGATAATCCATTATTGCAATGATGATGATAATAATAATAAAGTATAAATCAATAAGGAAAAATTTAATAAAATTACAGTAGTTATGTAAGAGATGAAGAGTCTCCGGTTCTAAAATGCATTAAATTTTAATGTCATTTTATTGACATAAAAGCGCAGTAAAATGAGCAAAATATGTTCCATAAGGCATCAAAACCATTCAAAATATTCCTTAAAATTTATTATTTCTAAAAATGATTATCTATTTATTATTTCTACTACTGCAATCTATATATATAAAGCGCTAGCCGGTATTTGTTTGTTTGATTGATTGTTTGTGGGTGACCAGGTTTAAATACGCACGTGCGCCAATGCTAGGGACGCACGCACGTGCGTTCCTAGCATTGGCGC
>JAQGAZ010001768.1:0-24766 GCA_034692225.1 Polydesmus complanatus | reverse complement strand
AAAATTTCAAACGTTTAATGGGGCCTTTTTTTTTGGTGCTCGCTCCCCCTGTTACTCAAACCTGGCTACGCCGCTGGGTATGACTAATGGAAAGTGCGGAGCAATATTCTTACTTCTCAAAAAATTATTGATTTTCAAAAAAATATATTTAAACTATAAAATTAATATTGTTGTGATTTCGATTGGAATTGATTTTTTTCCAAGGAGCAGGCCTGATACATTCCCAGTCATGTCGATAAAATAATTATGTTTACAAAAGAAATTTTAAATTGTTTTAATCCTATCAAAATTTCGAACCTATTAATGGACTACAATTTAAAAATAGCATTAAAAAAATAAGCTTTTAATTTAATTTGCGAGGAAATTAACGAATGACATTTTTTTTCTCCCCCCTTCAATTATATTAATTATTATGTTACTCGTTTTGTGCAGCTCACTCTCCCGGTCATTGTGAATCGCAGAAAGTTAATTTATTTTGATAAAATATTTTTAATTTAAACTGTGTTATCACTGCTATAGAATTAATTTATTGTTTTAATGGATTGATTATACGAGTGAGTACCGGTACAATATTTTTTTAATATTTAAAGTTGGAATTAATTTCGTTTTTATTGAAACTACTGTAATAATATGTTTGCAATTATTTATGATTACAGTAATAATGATTAAAACAGGTTTCCTTTCCAAGAACTTTTTATTGATTTCATAATTGAAGTTTTGTAAACAGGCGAATAAGCTTAATTAAATTTTAATTGATGGGTATTATAATGATATAGTAGATCTACTAGTTTTTACTTTTATGTATTTATTTTTTATTTTATAATACCATAAAGTATTAACGCTTGCAAATACTGTATGTACACATTTTTCATAAAAGATTTAAAACTGTTATTACCGTAATAAACTTATCAACTACTGTATTGTAAAGTATGAACTATGTACCGTGAAAAATTAGCTATCAAATGATACACAATTGCCATGTTTATCAAAGTTTGCATTGGTAGCTCGAAAAATAATAATTATTTAATTAACTGTAAATTTTTAATTAATTTTTGCTTTTTTTGATACAGGATTTTTTCAGTCCATGTTCGTAGAGAGATTGAAGAAAGGGAGTTTTGATGAATTTAGGACGGAGAGGAAAGTCAGAAGATGGAGACGTTCCAGCGTTTGTGTTTCCACATTCTTTGATATTTTATGCAGATGATCCAGACACTCACGTACAAACAGTGAAAATCTTTAATCCTCACACATTTCGCATCGAATTTAGAGGTTAGCATTCATAACATTATAATTATTAATATGTAACTTTAAAATAATATTTTATTCAAAACAGTGTATTCAAACGCCAATCAAAAATACACCGTTGCTGATTCGGAAGGAATTATTAAACCTAATTTTTATGTGGATATGTAAGTTATTGATTTAATTATTTTTAAAGATTAAAAAAAATTACATGTTTTTTTTTTATAGTTTAATACGTAATTTAGCTCCACTTCCGCGTTATTATGGGCAAACTGACAAGTTTCGGGTTGTGCTAAGTAGGCTTGGAAAAAGTCAACGTCTTAGTATGAGAGAAATCGATGCCACATTATATCCTACTAAAAAACACGAAGATGACAACAGTTCGACTGAAGCTGAGAAATTTGAGCAGTCTTTACCCATCTTGCCTTCAAAAAATAAACCAGCTCATCAATATAGGATCGTAGATTCAACCGCAGATAGTAATTACGATAATAAATTTGAAAAAAATTGACGTTCTTTTACTTTACTTTTTTTTTTATGTAAAATTTTTAGGGACAACATTTGCTGGATCCAAAGTAGCATTTATAGTGGCGGCTGTAATTTGCATGTTGGCTTTGACGTTGCCAACTCAAGGATTAGATAAAAGCGATTATCCAACGTATCTTCATTTAACTGTTTCTCAGAAGCTTATTGTTGGTTACATTCTAGGTAATTAATGTTTTTTTTAAATTTTGCTGTTTACAACAAATTTAAAGTGTAATATTATTGAGTTTCCAAAAGCACTCTTAATTTGATTCAAAGATTAGCATATTAATGATCTTTATTTTGTACTATTGTATAGAATAGCTTTTGGACGATGGTGGTGTTGATCCAATTATTATTTGTATAGCCAATGGCTTTCTAAATGAGACATCGCCTATCTATTAGTCTCAATCCTAGCTAATATTTTTGTTTTTCAAATTATGGTTCTTAGTTATAGTAACGTAATCTTCAAACATCAATTGCTAATGAGTGTACATGTATTTGCTAGCATTTTTTTTTAGTGCAATATTATTATGAATACTTAATAATTATTATTATCTTCTATAAAACGTGGGGGTCCAAAATTGAAATTCATTGATAATATAGTAATTAATTCAAAATAATTATTGGTGTTTGTTAGTTTGAAAGATTTGTATTTTATGTTTATTTACAATTATTACTGTATAATGATTTTATATTTTTTATTAGGACTTTTGACCCTAGTTATTCTTCAGAATTAAATGTCGTCCAGCTGCTTTTGAGTGTGCAACCAACTAAGGCAACAAAAAATTAAAGGGAGAAGTGCTCAATACCATTAATGCTGCGTTCGTGTCTACGTATTAGAAAGTTTAAAGATATAACCGCGTGTTCGGAGTTTGATTACTCTTAAATTTGCATTAACATTATTTTTAATAATTCTTACACTAGATGTAAAATTTATAAGCAAAAAAAAAAAAAAGGTGCCGACTTAAAGTAATTCAATAATGAAGATGAAAATTGAAAATTGGCTACAATAGAATAATCTAACACTACATTTTAATGAGCTTTTGTCATCAATTTATTTGCTATAATTTCTGGCACATTAATAGACTCGAAGAATGATTGATTTCATGTTTTCGTTTAAAAGGACTTTCAAGGTGTAAAGAAATTTTGAATGCGAAAGTAATTTTAATGTTTTTAACTTTTCATTTTTCTTTTATTTTAAGATAAGCATTAAAAATGTTTGTTTTTTTTACAAAAAACTGTTCAAATGTGTGAAAATTTTTGATATCATGATTGTCTTTTTTTTTTTTTTTGTATAAAATGAAAGTGTTTTTGCTCATACTGTACTCGCAACTGTTCTGTGTTCATTTACTTAAATAATTATTTCTAATAAGGTATTAAAGGCTAATATCTCAAAAGTTAAAATATTCAAATCAATTAAAATTAAATGACAACAAGTGATTAGTAATATTACATATCTCATTTTAATTCAAGCCAAAATTTTTTCCCTGATTTATAATTAAATTTTATTATTCTTAGAGACTTTAAAATAATGGTAATATTATGTAATTGAACAATTGATATTTTACTGCAATTAAAAAGTTTTTTTTATTATTATTATTATACGCAACTGATTATACGGTAATTTAAATATTATTCTTCTCTGATAAAAACTAGGCAGGTTAATTATTTCTTGAAAATTAAAAAAAAAAAAAAAAATCCGAGTTGTTTCCGTGCGGTGGCGCTGCGCACGTTATTTTTGTTGGCTTGGCGCGCTCCGCTCAATTCGCGCGCATTTGAAGTTGTCGTCATGGCGTGGTCACGTTGAAGTTGTGCGCGGTCTCCATTAATTTTATTTTCTCCAAAAAAAGTTGACACATTTCCTTCGGTTTTCTAATAGACACGTGCTCACTACATGTAAGTCAATAAATCCCATTCAACAGTTCGCATTAGCAATAATTCTTTCTTTAACAGTTTCATTTCAAATCAATGCATTGGATTTAAAATCAACGATGCCGGAGCGGGAACAACGTTAACAAGTAGTTCTCAATCACAACAAACCGCACTTCTATCAAAAGGTAAGACAATATTATTATAACATCACCCTACTATTAATATAAGTTACATGTATGTGTTTACGAAATACGAACTTATTTCTACGTTATCTAAACAATTAATTAACAACAAAAATATTGGCTTTTTCATTGATTGTGATTTTTGTCAAAGCAAATTTCGTACTGGCATGTACAGTAGTTTGGGGGGTTTTGGTGGTCGTCTGTATTAGCATTACCTTAACACGTGCTTTCCAAATCTTTTTTTATTTCTCTCGAACTTTGTTATTTTAATTTCAGCATTCATTGTAGTAATGACGCGATACTTACTTTATCGATTTTAACAATTTTTCAATCTGAGACAAGTTTATTTTTAATTTTGTAGTTATTTTAAGGCATTTGAATCTTGCGTTTTCACGAATTTATTCTGCTTTTAACAGACTTTTCTGTATGAAATCAGAAACAATATTATAATATTTATAGCAGAAAAATATAATAATGGTAGAGTCATTTAACTGAATTTCATTTTGAATTTTTTGCGAATTTATTACAGTATAAGTTAGGACCTACATGCAAGTACTGTAAAAAATACTTTCATTTAAAAAAAAAATGTTGTTAAGAGTTAACATAATAATTTTAACGAATGAAATGTAATTAATTTCAATTACTGTATATTTTTTGTGATGTTTTATTTTGGTGATGAAAATTTCATTTAATTTTTTTTTGAAAAAGCTTAATTGAAACGTGTATCTCGTAGAATAATGAAATTGAATCGATTAATGCGCTTCAGTCGTTGCTTTTATTTCTCCGCGTTAACCGAGTGTCCTAATTGCCAGATAATTATTTTCATTTCAATATTCGGTTTGAAAAATAATTCACGGTAAACTTATTGCGAATTATTAGCCGCAATGTACTCTTTTAATATAAATACAGTATGGTTCGGACTATCTAGGGGGAACATTTTTTTTTAATACAAAAATTAGTTTTGGAAGTAAAAATAATATACCGGTACATGTACTGTAATTATAATACAAATGTCATTAGTGATTAATCGTACATAATATGCGCATATAAATTAAGGGCAAAAATAATATTTGAAGAGATATTAAAACATAATTATTATTATGACATTAAATTAGGTAAAAGTAAACTTGGGAAGACTTTTTTTATTTGAATTTTTTCTCTCTGCACTGCTGCGGATTATAGAATAATGGCAGATTAGCTTGTCTTTTGATCTTTAACTTTTAAAAAAAAAAGTACATGTATTTATAAACTATGAGATTTTATTTATAAAAAAAAAAAAAATTTAAATTATTTTTATGAAATCGGATACACAGCTACCGTATTTTATATAAATTTTTTAGTTTAATTTTTTTGTTGCGTTGTAAAATGTGATTGTTAACCAAATTAGGACGCCGTCTTTTCTTTTGCTTTATTATTATTATTTTTTATTATTTAATAAGTTTTGAAACATTTTTTTTTTTTTGGATATGGCTTCTTCGAAGTTAAGACTGTGTCAAGGCATTTTTTTATGATTTGTTTGGGTTTTACTTAGAAAATGTGTACTCCGAGTATTATTTTTTTTTCTTCTTCTTCAAATTGCATACAGTACATGTATTCGAAAGATTTTTGTAAGATAACAATATTGTTTTTTTTTTTTTACTATTTGACGTGTTTTTTTAGTTATTTAACTCGGTAGAAAAGTGTGCCTTGTCTTCGGACGAAAATTTATCGAACAATTTACGTGAATTGATTTCAAAGCCAAACTAAGCCGATTTTACAATGTTCTTAAGCTTCCAAAGTCAACAAAACGTAATTTAAACAAATATTTGCTTTTTATTAAGTCATTTTATACGATCATATTTTTATCGCCTTGTTCTTTCAACATGCGCCGGTTGCACAGGTTAAGTTAAGCAAATAAATTGTCTTCTCGTAATGTGTAGAAAGCAATTACACGCACGCTGCAATTTTTAAGCCAGAATAATTTTCATGGGCGAAATGTTTTAAGATACAAAATCCTCGATAGAATTTTAATTTTAAACGTAAATAATTCAATAAATTGTCAAATTCAATTTTTTAAATTAAAATAATATGTAATTATTGCGCCTTATAATAATTATTATTGCTATAAACGGTAAATTTAAGTTGCCACCAGCATTCTTAGTTTATATTTCGCACATTTGGATTTTAGAGCTTTATTTACTGCATTAAATTTTTAATATCGTTTGTTTAAAACAAATTTGTTAAACGATTTTTAATTTTTTTTTTTTTAATTTAAAATTGAATTCTTTTGACGCGCGACGCAAAAATCTTTCATTTTATTTTTTAAGTTATTTCCTACATAAAAGTAAAAGTAATTTTTTTAGAGCATAAATAAAGTTTTATAGCAGCACAGTTTATGGTTATCAATTGCAAGAAGGCTCTTCGCGCCCTTCGAAGTTGTTTTGTATTCGAATTGCATTTGACAGTTATGTTTTTGGGCGGCGAATTTACAGCTTCTTTCTTAGCTTTTTCTCCTGGTACGAGATGCGTCAATTTTAATGTAAAATTTTGCTGGCGACACTGTTTTGAAAATCAACAACAATGTCCGGGGATGAACGTATCGCCACTTTCGCTAATTTCATCGCTAAAGCAGACAAATTAAGTTATCGGCTGGTGACAATTATTAATGAGTAGCCTATAATATTTTTATTAAGAGGATTTTTTTTAAAGTCTTCTTTTTATTAGATTCAAGTTTCATCATTCTTTTGATTAATATTTTGTTAGATTAATATTACGCATTTTTTTTTATTTTTATTTTGATGTAAATCTCATTATTTATTTATTTTTTAATCAAGTATTCATTCAACTTCAAGGTCGTAATTCAGATTAAATGTTTGCTAATTTTATTTTTCGTGAGCATTAACATTATTATTATTTTTTAGAAATAAGTGAATGGAAATTAATCTTTAATAACTCAATTATAATTACTGCAATTGTATACAGTACATGTACTGATTTTTTTTTTCTATTATTAAAAAAGAAAAAACGTAGATAAAATTTATCTAAAATAATTTGTAATTGCAGTAGGTTTGGGTATCTTTATTATTTTTATTTATTATGTTTTTGTCGTTGCTAAGCTCGAAGACAGAGAGAATCTAACACCAAAATTTGAGAGAGATGGGAAAGAGAGAAAAAAAAAAAATTCTAATGAAAGCGAATAAATTTGTTATTATGATCCAGATTGATGGAGGAGATGTGGCGGGTGAGTGTGTGGGAGAATGGCTCAGATGGAATTAAAAAAAGGTAAAGCGGGAGGAATATTTTTCTTATCGCTTTTATGGATGTGTGGATAGATTTTTGAAATGTTTTCTCTGGAGGCAGTGAAATATATATAAGAAACAAGCGTTGCCTATTTATACAAACATCAAAAAGAATATGATAGGGGGGAGGGGGTTGAGGTGGTAGAAGAACGACCTAGGGAATTCGCATGAGAGGTATAGGCTGAAAAGGAATTGATTCGCTGTCATTTTATGGGTCAAAATATCGTTTCCAGCATACATTGATATTACTGTGTATAGGTAAAAGTGTATTCTTCCATGGCGTTGTTATTGTGAGAACCTTGGCGATGCAAACTATAAACATGATAATCTGAGGATTAACTGAGCTTAAAAATTCTTTTCGTATGCTACGCGTATTAATCATATGCACTACACAACTAAAATTTGCTAAGTTAAAAATAATAGGATTGTTGCAATAAATTTTTGGGAGAAAATTGGGACTTGATTACAACGTTGTTGGATATAGCGTTACTTATGATGTAACGTCATTTTTCGTGAGGCCCATTCGCAATCATTTATATTAAGTTATGAAAAAACTCTGTTTTCGGGTTAAAAAAAAAAAGTCAGAAAGCCAGATGTTTACAATATTAAATGTTGTGAACTAAAATTTGATATACGGTAATTCATAGCGTGAGTATGGTTATTTTTGTTTACAGTATTTTAAAAAACAGTGAAAAAAGCTTCCGAAAATTCAAAGTTTATAAATGAATGACTATTATATCAATTAATATTGTATGTACGCGTTGTAGCCGTAGCATTGAAAGAATCCAAAGGCTTTTAGTAATTCATCAATCGCTCTCAAATGTTGTACCGTACGGAAAACTTTGGAGTCGCTTCCAAGTTCTTTTGTATTTCGTCACCTACACAATTTATGTTCCATGCATTATGCTTCAGTTTGGTTATGTACATGTATAGTAGTTTCAGGACATTCATTAATCAAAATGTCATCAACCTGAAACTAAGCCTTATAGGCTTATGTAAATTATTTTCGATCTGAGTGCATCAGTCTACAATTATTATCAGTTTTTGAGATAGTATAACAATCTCAAAATCAAGTATAGCTAGGATTTGAATTAGTATAGCTTGAACAATTTGTGTTTTCTAATAACTAGTTAAATTTTTTATAAATTTATAGAGTACTGTATTAAATTAATTTTAAGACCGCTGTAATTTCATTTTTTACCTGGTGTTTTAAATGTTGCATTATAATGAGTGTAAGCGCAGCTGTGGTGTAAGTTTTTCAAGTAACAGTTGGATTTAATTATTGGTAATTTATGGCGATTTTATTTTAATTCAAAAATTAAAATTTTTTTGCTATTGCATTCACATCTGACTACATAAACATTTATTTTTATTGCGAAAAATGTTTACAAAAATAAAAGTTTTAAATTTTGTTTACCTAATGTAAATCGTATACGACAATTTTAATGGTTATACCAAAATTTAGAATGCAATACGGTATTTTGAACGTATATTTTACGCACTATTTAATATTTTATTTTGCCGGTATTTATTTGAAGACGATTGCTATGCGTATTTAATGCATTTATCAAAAGTCAGCGAATTTTGTAAACCCTTGTTGTTACAAAGGTTAAGAATTGACAAACGGTTAATTTTACTCTGGCTACATTTTGGTACGTTAGCCGAAAAAAAATTCGTAATTTTGACGAATTATTTTTGAAATTTTTTTATATTAAATTATTTGCCTTAATTCTAATAAATTTGGTTAATTTAAAACTTTTTTTAAAGTCTTTTTTAAAACTGTATTATTTTGTTGAGACTGAGAATTTTTTTAATAGTTACACAATTAATAATCTAAAATTAAAAGCGACAAAAATTAAAACATAAACTTTGATAATTATTTTAAAGAATTGTAGGGGGTTGAGCAATATAGAAGTAGACTGAATTATTAAAAATTCTTTTTTTTTGTGTTTTTATGTCTACTGAGTTTAGTTAAATATATTATTAGTTAAAAAATATTGAATTTTATTTTATTACGTCTATGACATTATTTGCAGTTTTTCCGCGAATGGTATGATATTTTGGACCATTGTATATTAAATTTTATGCGCAATGTCTATTTCAAATTTAATAATAAATAAACCCGATAAAAAGTTGGTGTAGGCGTGTTTCCGGTCAAATTATTTTTTATGAATAAATGTCGAGACTTTCAAAAAAAAAAAAAAAAAAAGTAGGACGAAATAAATCTCAAAAACCATTCTAGTGATTTTTTTTTCTCCTTCTTTAATGTAATTTTTTAAAAAAAATTTGCTAAAAAAGTTTTTAAGTGGTAGTCGAAGCTAACGCGCAGGCGCACTGAAATAAATCTAAGAAGCAAGATCGGTACCCCATCTATGTATCGGTTGATGCATATAAAATTACGTTTATGCATGATTAACGTCACCTACCCTATTTGTTTGACGTTTTTATCTAACTTTTATATATATATGTATTTTTTTTTTGCTCATTTTGCGCATGCGTACATTTTCCCGGTTTTCCCCTAGAGGCAAAAATCTGTGATCTAATCGAAAAAGAATGTCGAAATTTTCGTTTTTATGTTGAGAAGGGAGAGAAAAAAAAAATGAATATACTGTATAGGAAAAATAAAGAAACAAAAAATAAGCAAAATGGGAATCGATTGCAATTGAATTCCGAATGAACAAATCGCACTTGTTAGCGACAATCTGTATTTTTGTAAGAAAATGGTGACAAAAATTGTGCTTTTTATTTTTTTTTTGTTTTGAAGAAGAAAAAAAATCAGGTTTAACCCGGAGATTTTAATGCGAATTAGTTAAAACTGACAATTAACTCGGCGAATTTTGTTTTTTTGTTTATTTTCATTTACGGTACTAGAAAAACGACAATTCATTGATGTGCGAAGCAAATAAATTATTTTTCGAGGAAATTAAATGGGGGACTTTGTCAAATTCCCATTTTTAATTTAATTTTTTTTTTGTTTTGTTTTTTTGTTTTTCTTTTTAGTGCCAAACTTAAATTAAGTTATATTTTGATTAAGAAAAAATATTGTTAAGAGAGAAGGAAATTACGCTAGCGTCAATATGAATACGGTAGAAATTAGAAATTAAAACAAAACAAAAAAATAAATAAAAAAGTTGAGAAGGAGACTCAAAGGAAATATTTTCTTTCTAATCGAATTGGAAAAATATTTGTATAAAATATTTTCCAAGTTGATTATTATTATTATTCTTTTTTGGTAGTTTTGGAAATAAAGAAAATAATGCGGTATTATATGCACCGAAAGCCACTTGAAACGGGCTCCTTCTATATTTTCATTATTCGATTTAACAAATATTTGTGCCGACATCATAACTTTTATTATTGCATTTTTCAATTCATAAAAGTATAGAAAGTTTGCGAAGGAATAAAATTGATTTTTTTTTCTTCATTTCGTTGCTTAAAAGTCTTTAAGCACGAATTTTCAGTTCTTTACTTTTATTATTTTAGTACAGATTAATCTTATCATTATTTATTTCATTAGCATTTACGGATTAATTGGTATTACAATTTTTCATGAGAAATAAAAATGAATTTACTTTCATCTATTACGGTACAGTATATACTATAAATGTATTGCACCAATTTAAATACAGTATTTAGATTTCGAAATAATTTGTAAAGATTAAGCTCAAAATTTATTTTAAAATGAATATTTGTTTATTAAAAACAGATACATTTTATCAATTTATTTGCATTGAAAAATGTATAATATATTTTTGGATTTAGCCAATTTATAAAAATGGTTTTTTTTCTAGAGTGAAACGCGGTCTCGAGGCCACCGTTAGGACCAATAAAACTAGTTTTCAAATATAATTACAGTATTTCTTTAAAAAAAATTGTTTTAACGTTATTTTATGCTATTTAAAGTTTAATTTCTTGGCTAAACATTTTTTGACTAGAATTCTGTTACTCGAAGTTTTAATCAAATGCACTACGTGTATTTAGAATTCTGTCTACTCAACCGCACTCGAATGTTGACTCGTAAAATCATCGTTTGTGTATCGCTTCTGTGTGGTCTTGAAATGGAGAAATAAAACTTAGAATGGCTTGTCATGGTCTTTCAACGCTAGTAGTGGCGATCGACTTTTTTTTGGGAGCATTAATATAGGAAAATCGGAGGGACGTATTTGAGGTGGTCACAAAGCTGGAGTGATCTTCCTGAGAGGTTTTACACTCACAGTAATTGAAGTATTAATTTAATTTAGTTTCATTATACTGCAGTAGTATTTTACTGTCACCGGACTTCCAACGCTAGATTAACGACTAGGACTTGATTGAAAGTTTTAGGAGCAGACAAAGCGAAATTAAATTTCCACAAAACAGATTTATTGATAACGACTTTTTGGAAGATGATCAAAATCTTAGACTTTTTTTAATATAAAAAATGAGCATTCATGTGCACACCTACAATTTCCATTTCTTACGATAAAGTACTTTGTTATAATTATTATTGCTTTGATGTTCTCTTCTCCTCTGTTCGGAGCTTGAAATACCGGTACTTATTTGTTTACTATACAATTATGCGGCCATTTTATTTTGTCTTTACGGACGACGAGTGAATAATAATAATAAAACAAAATCAATAAAACGAGCTTTAATTTTAAGACCGATTTTTCTGGTGGCAACCAAATACGTTGTACAGGGTGTTCGGATATTTGATTGCCACGATTGATTTGATTAATACTTTCATACAAAATTTCACAGTTTTTAAAAAATTAATCATTTTAATAATTTGTGAATTTAAAACTTTTTTTTCTTTGTATTTACAATACTGCGATTTTTATTAGAACATTTTCGTTGCTGAAAAGTAAAATTTTATTCGAAGGAATTTATAAAAAGAAAAATGGGTGCCGTAGAATTGTTTTGACATCGCGATTCATACTAAAACTTTTTCGTCAAGCTACTGTAGCTCCGGTCAAGACTTTGACCAGGGTCAAACTAACGCAAAATTTCGCGCATGCGTCGATGATCCTTTTGAATGTTTTCACAAAATAGTTTTTTTTTATCATCCGTCATTTTTTTTTTTTTTTTGGTTGCTGTAGACGATGTGTGCATTTAAATCTGATGTCAACAAGTTGTTTACGATAAATTTTAAAGTGCTTTCGATGATTCTAAAGTGTAATTTAGGTTCCGATGTAGGTTAAGTTAAACCGATGAATTATTGGAAGAATTTCGTGTTTTCAGAAGATCATGTTAGCATTTTTACGTTTATTAGCATGATCGTCGTTTGATCAAATAACGTTGGTAAAATGAACTAATGGCGGTGAAAGAAAGAATGTATACTTTCATTACATGTTAAAAAGTTTGTATCAATTTAAAATTGAATTTTAAAATGATCGCACATTTCCCATTTTGAATTTTGGTCCAACCTGGGGTATGTTTTTTTTTATTTATTAATTTGCTTCAGTTAATGACGAAAGGTAAAAAGATACGGGGAAGAGAGATACATAAAAAAACAAATAATACAAAATAATAAGTAAGCAAAATAATTATAATTTACCATAACAATAAGGGAGAGGGGTTACCAGATCAGGTTCAATAGGGTATCCTGGATGGATTAAGATCAAGAGATAATGATTTAATGAGGCAATGAATGACGTGTTCTCGTAGACCCACAGAGGGAAATAAGCGTAGTGTAAATTAAGTGTGTTTCATGTATTGATTATTTAGATTTGTGTTGATCAAAATTACCATTTTTGCTTAAAACAGTGCGTTTTTAATAATTGTTTACGTAAAATATTTTTCTACTGCTGTAAATCACAATTTTTTTTAAAAAAAAAAAAATTAAATGTAACCCAGTGAGCTAATTGGAAATGAGCGGTGCTCTTGAATATTGGCTTCAATTGATAATAGAAGCACAGAAATCAATAGATGGCGCAAAAATTAATTAGCAAGTTCGCTTATTATAGTCTCTTATTGCATGAACCCTTGTGAAGTGGATCATATGTCAGCCCATAATTATGTAAAAAAATCATTCTTTGCGCAAAGATAGAATTTCTTATTGTAACTTTCGTGCATGCGCAAAAACCAATTTTAAAGTTTCTTGCATCATTTTTCTATGTTCTTCTGAATGGAAAATTTCCATCGTAAAATTAAGTTATAAATTTCTAAGATAAATCTTGATTCAGTTAACTATCTCTATAAAAGACTTAATTTATTTTGTTATAACTACTGTATGTAGTTATAAAAAAAAAATTTTGGAAACAATTTTCACTGATTGCGCTTGCTCTTTACCATTCTTGACTAATGAAGTGTGTCCTGATAATAGAAAAAATCAAATAGTTTAATCGAATTTTATTCGAAATCAAAATTGATTTTTAACAACAGCGTGTATTTTTTAATTATTAAGGACAGTAGTTGTTAATTTTTCAAAGCAAGTACATGTACAGTGAAAGTCGTTTATAGTGCGCCATTTTTTGGTCCCTACGACGATAAATGCATGCATTTAAGTATGGATATAGTGCGCTACCGTGGGAAAGGGTGAAATATGTATTTCCCAGGCTACCGTAGTTTTGACAAATTCCTCTTTTAAAAGAGAGAGTAATTATTGTCAACCGGTTTTTCCCCCTCATGTGTACTTTGTACCAAGCGGTTCAGTATTTATGAACACTCATTTAAAACAACACAGTAATGTTTGTGCGAACCCGCTTTTAGTGCGGAATTTTTTCGGCCCCTTGAATCGCACTACAATCGAGTTTCACTGTATATATATTTAAAAAAAAAATAAATAAATAGAAAAGAAAAGATTGTTTTTCTAAATCTAATTAACCATAAATAGATGTCTTTATGATAGAAATGCTAAGAGTTCGTGAAACCTTAAAAATAAAATTTTCAATACAGTAGTAAAATGTAGCATGAGTAGATGAGTTGAGCTATCACTATAAATAACTCGAAAATAAGAAATAAAGTGTCGCTGAATTCCCATCGGCGTCGTTTGTGTTGTTTACACGAGTGCATCGTCTTTTACAATGACAACTCCCCCTCTTCTCCTCTCTCTCTCCCTCCCTCTCCACCCTATACATCAACCCCATTTTTAAATCAATCGTTGGAAAAATCTTCCACCGAACATCATCACTTTTAATTGAACAAATTTTATTGTTGAAGGGAAGAAGAAGAAGAAGCAAAAAGTTTGAAGTAATTGTCGAACGGAAGTTGAGTGTTAGCCGCCATGTTGCAGGATATAAACGACATCCGTTTGTGTTTACGAGTGTCGCGATGGCGGAGATTATTTGGATTACAATTTACAACTTGTTATATAAAAGTCTTTTCATATCGATTACATTCTTTAATCCCTCCAGATTAGATGGCGCGAGGGATGGAGGAGGGTGGGGGAAGGTGTGGGTGAGCGCAGTGTGTGGGTGGGGAGAGTTAAAAAAAATAAAGGAGGAAAAAGAAATTGAGAATATAACTTTTTTTTTTTTTTCGTAATGTGTCGTTCTTGTCGTTCAAATGGTCAATAGGAAACGGTAATAATGATAGTGATGGCCAATCTCGATCATTGGCTGGACAATAAGGGATGATGACGTCATCGAAAGCCGAAAAAGAGTTAAAGTGTTTATCGAGTTGAAATACGGTGAAGTAGGATGGCGAGTTCAATTATATATTTATTTTGTCAACTCGATCATTCAATCTCGATTGTTCGCTCAATCGTTGCCGATGACGTACAAAATACATTCAAAAATTGTTTTTGGTTAGGATAAACATTTCCTGGTTTGAGCAAGAGAGAGAGAGAGAGAAAAAAAAATTACAGTACATTTCATTTTCAATTGACATATCTTATTTCCGTTTTGAAGAAATAGAAAAGCGAAGCTTTTTAGAGTTTTGTTTGGAAAAAGAGAAAAAAAATTATTTCTTCAAAAATGCTATTTATTTTTTTTTTTGGTGCGTTAGTTTTATTTATTTTTTTTTTTTGTATTCTTTATAAAGTTAAAAATGTGAAACAAAATTTAAAGTAGAAAATAGGAAAGGGTTTAGGGTAATGTTCAGACTTGTATTTTATACCGCTCTGGGGTTTCCAATTTTTGAACACTGTATTAAATTCGACTCAAATTTCTATTTAAAAAGATAATGTTTATTAAGATTATTGCATACTGGTAATGGAAAAAAAATATTTTTAAAATATGAATTTCTGGAACTTATAATTTGAAGGATGCGATCTATGGATGGAAGACCACTGCAATAGACTATAATAAAAATTATTTAGAATTTTTTAATAAAAATTATTTAGAATTTTTCAATAAAAACTATTTAGAATTTTTTAATAAAAATTATTTCGAATTTTTATTTTATTTTTAAATTTATGGAAATTACAAGTAGGCTACAAAATGTGACATTATTTTTAATTGATTACCGATATCTTTAACCTACAATTCCACGTTTATTTTAATTTTTGTAATTTATCTTTATTAACATTTTATCTTATAGTGTACATTGGTTTTTATGTTGCAATAGAACAGCAATAGAAAGCAGAGTTAAAGATCAAATACTTTTGTAAACATTTAAATTAGTATTTTCATGAATAAGCTATTTACAGCTACCTACACTGTACAACAGTTTTTTTTTTATTTTTGTATGTACTCGTATTTTAATGCAATTTTATAAAATAAGTCAGTGCAATTAAACGTTTATTGACTTATTTTTTTAATTATTAAGCGCATGTTTTCTAGATTCAGCTCGTTTATTTACTTTCAACTACTAAAAAAAAAAAATTTTGACTCCGCCGGATATTCGTATTTGATTTTTTTTTATTAATTTATTTGTGTTGTTTACCCATCTTTTATTAATGGAAAAGTGTTTTCTGACCATCTAAGGGTTGGTTATTCTTGGGAGTAAAGTTAATCTTGTCGTATTTTGTTATAGAAGTATAGAAGCGATAATAATAATAATTTGTCATGTTAGAAGCTTCTAGGAAAATGCAGTGCCGTATTTTGGCATCGTTTTTTTTTGTTGCAATAAAAAACAGTCTGTTAGGCGAAACTACTTTATTATAGAGCTAAATTAGAGATTTTTGACATCTAACAAGTCAAAAATAAATGAAGATAAAGTCCTGTTTTTTTTGCTTTTATTTGCTTTTATTTGCTCACATATACCGCCTGTATATCTTATTAAATTTTTAAAAAAATTAATTTTTACGGACTAAGTTAGAAATAATTGTGCCTATTTTTTTTTTTAAGGAAAGCTCGTACCAAGCTAAATCTATTATAATTAGTTTTTAAGGTTTATATTGTTTTTTAAAAAGTTCATATCGATTTTTGATGTTTTTTTTTTTTCTTCCTTTTATTGAGTTACCATAGTACGTTCATACGGCTTATGTTAATGTTATCTAGCACTTGAACTCAGTTTTTAAGGAAACAATCGAGTCAAGTGATTATTAGCTTTTGTTTTTAATAAAAAAAATTGTTTTTTACTCACAGGCAGAGTCGAGAAATTTTATTCAACCATGAAAGGATATTATCGATTTTAAAGAATTTTGATTATAAATTATTGTAGATGTTTTTTTTTTTTTGTATGGTAATAGCGGGCATTGCACTTGCGCGTTGAGTGATTGCCGTATAAGAGGAGCAAGTTTATTTACTGCCAGTAGGCCGGTTGAGTTAAAAATTCGTAAAATTCAAAATTCATGTACAGTACATACTTAGTTAGGACCAAAATTTTAAATTAAAATTTAAGTTTTTTATACGCAAAATAGGAGTAAAAATAATTAAGATTTCAGAATGCATGTGCTTTATACCGTAAGAAAAAATGATATTGACATGAAAGTCGAGCCTTTAAAAAGTTGTATCGCGAATGAAATTGATTTCAATACATCGAAATTCGAATTACTTTTGGGTCGTAATTTTAGTCGTTTTTAATATAAAAAATAAATTTTCCAAATAATTTCGTTGCCCTGAGGGTTTCCTCCTATAGAAGTTGATGTATATTTTTGAAATTGATGTTTTAAAAATGTGCATTGTACAGTACATTGTATATCTAAAATATTTCTTGTTTTTATTTTTGAAATTGTGTTCCGTAAAGTATTTTCAACTACAAGCATTTAATTTACTTACATTCTTCGTACATTGATCGAAATCTTACTTCTCATACTGTGTTTTTGACTTGAAATTTTATTCGGAAGAAATATTATACTTTTTAACACTCGATTCTTACATCTAATGTTTCTTTTACTCTTATTTTTTTTTTTTTTTTTTTTGCAAAAAGCGAAAGAATAAAAGTTGAAATTTTTATTGATATTTTGATGCACTTTTCCAAAGTATTAAATCGACTGTTTATTTTAGTTTCCATTCCTCAAGTGGGCAATTTTATAAAATCTTTTCAATTTAGTAGCTACTTTACCCGAATTCCATACATCAACAGCGAAAAGTACAAAAAAAATTTAAAGAACGACAAATACAAAAATTTTATAAGAAGCTTTTCCACATATTTTTATACGTATACTGTACATTATTTTGGAAATACTTTTAACTGAGCTGATCAAAAGCTATTTTTCTCCCTCTTTTTTTTTATCCCATTTTTTGATCAAAAAGTTGTAATTTTTTTTTTTTTCAAATATTTTTAGTTAAGTTACGACGAAGAAATGATAAATTTATTGTAAACTTTTTAGAGAGAATCTCTCGATGCTTTCTTCATTCAGTACGCCGCTTGATCGTCTCTGTAGACTTTTTTTTTTTGAAAGAAGGGGAGAACTTGATAACGGAAATGGTGAGTTTTAAAGTCGGTGAAAGTTTTATCTCAATTTGAAATTCGCTAGACGATGATTTACGCTTGATTGCATGGGCGGTGGCGTGACGATGGCCGCTACTGCCCTTTTCCTCGGGTACGTGCAAACTGCCGCTGTTCACATCTATACGTACGGTAGGAATGATTCTGGTGGCTAGAGGGCGGGACTAGCGCTGTTTTATTTTGCTGCCAACGTATTTATTAAATTCGATTTCAAATGACTTGCAGTGAACGTGACATTTTCAGCGAATTCCCGAGAAATTCTATTTTGGTCAGCCTCCTCAAAATTTACAATTGAAAGAATCTGATCCCTCCTACCAATTGGTCTCCTCTTTAATACCTTCGATTGCCCGCACTATTTGTTCTTTCAAAAAAAAAAAAAAAAAAAAAAGGACAGCTCAAGTTGAGAGGATGCTGAGTAGAAGCGAAATAATACTGTAGATTGGATTTTTAGATTAGATTTTAGAATTCAGAGAAATACAGTAATAAAGTTTGTTATAAAATAAGTAGATTAAATTTGATTACCTTTGCAGAAATTGATGGAATTTGGTTTTTGTTTTGGAAATCAAAATTATTGTATAATATATATTTATTTTTTATTTACATTTTTGAATATAGATTTGCATTTTTTTTTTTTGTTGCAAAATTGAGTCGTACTACTGCGCATTGATAATGTACTATAATTTTGACTCAAAATAATTATTTTAGAAGATATATTTTTATTGATTTTTTTTTTTTGCTGGCTGCTAGACAAATTGATTTATTTTAATATTAAAAAAATATATGAAAACCAAAATGCTATTAATTCATCTATACTGCATTGCATTTGAAATTTATTTTTTTATTGGATGGAGATTTATTTTTTTTTTTATCAACAAATTTAATTCTAGTCGGATGCATTTTTTGCATAGACCCGTGCATTTGAAAAAATATTAACGGAGTTTAATTTGCTTAACTACCGTAGTAAAAGTACTTTTGTATAACGATTGCATGGAATTGAGCTGTATTTTATTTAAATTAGCTAAAGACTTATACAATTATTACATCGTGCACTGAAAATAAGCAAGCCATACTTTAGCATACAAAATAAATTCCAAATGGCATCGAGGCTAAAACTGTTGTAGTCTTTACAATCGGTATAATACCGGTAGATTCTATTCTACAGTATTTTATTTTGTTTAACGGGCGGCTCCTGTTAAAAATTAGCCTCACATGGGGAAAATTAGATCAAGTTGTAATATCGATGCACCAATAATAAATGGCGAGCAGTGCATGTGTTGTTGAGGTTGGGACACACAATATAATTAAATAAAATCTTATTTTTAGAATGGATTTCACTACCGGTTACTATCAATTTGATGACGCCATATCATTTCATAATTTCTTAAGCAAATTCTTATAAGAATTATTGTTTATGAATACGAAATTTATAAACATTATTTTATTATTGTACATGTATAAGTAAATACTTTTCGTTAAAGCCGTTAATTTTCGTACTCGAAAAGAGTCCAACTCCAAATATTTAAAAATTTTGCTTTTGGTATTTTTCAATTTTTTTTTTTTTAAAAAAACTTCAAGTAGATTTTTCAAAACTGAATTTTCAGTGAACCATCTTGGAGAAGGAAACTAAATTTATTGTTTTTAAGCTGAAAATTGAATCATATAATTTTGTTATGCTAAGAAATTCTTATTACCGGTAGGTCCTACATACGTTTGTTTTACAAAGGTGTGTTATTTCATTACGTATAAAAGCTGTTAGTTTCCGTCAGGGATTACAGCCAACTTTTTCTTCCTTTTACAGCTTTAAATATTAGTTTGCTTGGCGGTAAATTGAATCGTTTCTAACGTTGGCGTCAATTAATTAACAGCGATAATTACTCGATATAGAGGGCGTTGCGCGCGCGATTATGAGACGAAAAGAAAGAAAGAAAGAAAAAAAATGATAAATTATGACGTGTTTTATTGCCGATACTCCACAGTCTTTTCTTTTCAAATTTCCTTTTATAACTTACGGCACTTTTTTTCTCTTTCTTTTTTAACGCAACAAAAAATCTGAATATATATATTTTTTTCTTTTTATCTATCTTAAATTTCTGTAATTTATAGCCCGAAAAACGTTTGGGTGAAAATGATCTCACAAACGATATGCAGACAATACATTTGAACAGATAAAAAAGAATGTCATTTAATCTAAGAATAAAAAAAAAAATAATAATAATAAAAAAAAAAAAAAAAAAAGAAAGAGAAAAAACTTGATATAAGCTCTTATCACACTAGAACATTTATTATTTTACAAAAAAAAAAAAAACACAAAAAAAAGAAGAGGAAGCAATCGAATAAACCCCGATTTATTTCTTCTCTGCTAAACATTAAAAAAAAAAAATTATAGTTATAAGCTCATTTTTCCTGCGCGCTAAGTCTATCGGAGACATTTTTACGTCGTCACATGTCAGATAGCTCATGCGAGATGAAAGAAAAACAGAATTAAAAGTAGGAAAAGATGAACGACTTCCGGTAGGACAGAAAAATGCTAACAAAAAAAAATTATTAAGGTCGACGACATCTTTTTTTTTTTTTTGTCCTTTTTGGTCTTCTTTTTCTGCGGGTATTGTTTGACTGAACGACGCCATTTTGATCCGGTTACATTCTCATCACACGTATGAAAGCCCTCACGTGACTCCCATACATGCAGAAATATTAGACATATATACCGTAATACTATATAAAGATAATGGCGAGACACACCCGCTGTTTATTCTGCGCATTACGTGAACGAAGAACAGCGTGACGATCGCTGCGCCTCCAACTTGATCATGCGCGATGACTTTTATGATTGATGGCTTGCTCGTGTGTGCACGTGACCTACAAAAATGTATGCGCGGAATTAGGCTCCAAAATATGCGCAATACAAATTTTTTTTTTTTACAGAAAAAAGAAAAAAAAAAGTCGACGTTACATGCACAATTGAGGCGGCATTTTTTTTTTTTTTTTCATCTTCCCCCGCCTTTCTTTTGCGCTCGAGTTAAATTGGCGGGAAATATTTAATAGCCGCGCGCGAGTAAGGAAAGTAGCCATTATTTCGTCTTACTATTGTTGAGCAAACCTTTTGGATGTAAAAGTTGATCGAGAGAAGAAATAATGAAGCTTTCATCTCTCTAGTTCTACCCTCATCTTTTTTTTTTTAACCTATTTTTTGAGGGGTCTCAAAGGGAAAGTAATGACGGATAAAATAGGCAGTAGAAAAAAAAAAAATTGACGAGAGACGAGACATGTTTAAAAGATGAGTCACGTGACTAATTAAACGCGGACAGATGCTGATGGTAAGCGAAAGTGAAAAGCGCGTGTACATTGATGCCACCCGGAAGTGTGAACGCAGACAATGTTAGCGCCGACGCCGTCGCCGCAGCACCAACCGGCCGAATCCGGCTCGTGATTTAATAGAGAGAAAAGTTAGTTGGACGACATAATTAATTTAGGATCTTAAATAAAAATCCGACTCTCATTGCTTCCGGAAATTCCGGCTGTTAGGAAATAACGTTCAAATGACGGGTGGAGCGGATTCAAATTGCTCCGCGGCTTATTGGAATCTGTAGGCACCCACTGAGAGTGATATTTTAGAAAGAGGATGTGGATAGAAAAGTTAAATTTTATGTTGCGGTTTTATTTCATAGTGAAACTTGTGTTTTGAGACTACGTTTAAGACCGATTAAAATTGGGGTGTAAAATGAGATTTAAAATATAGTGGTCGCGGTCTTGCAGAAGTGGTGGTCTAAGAGGAGCATTAACATGGGAAAATTGGAACGATGTACAATGTATTTGAGATGGTCGTGAAATGGGAGTGGTCTTCACTGAGAGGTCGGTCTTGCCGAGCCATCAATTTGAATTTTTTTTTTAAATTTAAAGTGGATTAATTATAAAGGCGATTAGGATAATGAAAATTTTGTATAATTGATTTATACACTTTTAAGGTTGCATTAGGTGTGTGGATATTGGCGAATTTGCGGTTAAAGCATTAGCTTTTAACGTATTTAGGCGACCGTTACACAATCCGACTTTTCTACCTAAAATAAAAATGGTACTTAGCGCCATTGTATTTCATGTGTTGTTCTGCGGTGCTCATTTATTGTATTAATAATTAAAAGGCATTTAAAAAGTCGATTAATTATGTTTGTTTAGGTGCGCTTGAAAAAGATCGATAAGACATTAATTAACGACATTTATTTAAGCAGTAATTTTTTTTTTTTTTTTAATTACGGTAGATTTTTGCAGTAAAAAAAAAATGATCGAGAGTTTAAAAAAATTTGATATTTTTAAATCATTTTATCTTAAACGAGAATATTGCGCGTTTATTTACAGCAATTATATTATCAAGGATTTTAAGATTAAACAGTTTCTGGAATGAAAGAATTTTCTATTTCAATTTTTATATCAGAAAGATCTTTTTATATACTGTAGAGGCAATTATAATCTTATTTTTTATTTTGTCTCAAATCCCAGCTTTGATAAGTACACATTTTAGATATTTTTTGTTTTTCTTATAAAGTTTTTTTTTATTTAAAATTATACTCCGTAGTAAATAAGATTTTCGAATTTTTGTAGCTTTGAATAATCTTTGTAAAGAAATGCATCTTTTCGTTTGCTGTAAAATTGAAGATTTTACTTGCAAGATAAATACCGATTTATGCTGCATTGAATTCTTATTGGCCTTTGAATAAGTCTGAGATTAATTAATTTAAATGTTGATAAAACGCGAACAAATAATTCTACTTTCTAAATATAAAAAAATCAAAGAATTTTTTTTGTCGCGTTTATTTTTACTGCTGATGTAGCAATATAATTATTACATTTATATTTTTTAAAATGCTAATGACTTGTAAATGGTTTTGAGGTGTAGTTTTGATTTTATGGATATAATTATCGATTTTGATAGAAATATTACAAGCTTATTGCATCGCCGACTGGAAGGCGCCCTACTGTTCAAAGTTCATCTCTAGATAAATAAAAACCTATAAAAGCATCTGTCGAAAGATAATATTTTTTGATAAATTACTATTTTGAGACGGACAAAAAAAAAAAAATTGAATTTTTGCTTTCTCGAGTAAATTGTTTGCTTTATATCATTTTCAAAGCATTGATTTATTTTAAAGAATTTTGAAAAATGAATGTCAATTGTGATGGCATCGATAGTAAACTGTTGGGGAAAGTGTGCCATGCTATTCTCACTATTAATTAGTCTTGCCTGGGTCTGCGAAATATGAAATTACTGTAATTAGTTGAAATGAGTTTTTTCACCTTTTAATTAATTTGTCGATGGGTTTCAAGCTCTAACGTGTTGCTTTTGGCTCATTCAACTTGAGTGGAAAGCGCCGGCGTTGCGTATGGAAAAGGGATTTCGATGAGATTAACTTTCCAACGCGTTTTCGGATTTAAATAACTGACATTTCAACTACTGTAGTCGTAGAAATGGAACAGTCGTTGCCATTTCCGTTTTTATTTAAAATTCTATAAAGTTGTTTTTTTTTTACTTCAGCGAAATTAGTCGAATTGGCGCACGCGATGGCTTTGCTCGTGTTTAATTTGCTCGAAAGCAATTACATTGAGTTAACTAAGCTAATCAACAATAGCGCTTTAACGTAATTAAAGATTTGGGAAGGTTTTGCTTTTTTTTTACTCACTCAATGAACGCTATTATTTTGCTCTACATTAAATTTTTTTTTCAGCAGAGTTTATTCTACTTTAATCAAAAATTGATTTGTGGATTTGAGATAAGCTCAGGTAACTATAAAGGATATATCGGTACCGTATCTAACTAACTTTTTTCTCTTCTATTTTTAATAATGGAGCCTGATTAAATCTTGTATTAACTTTTAAATTGTTGGACAAAAAATTTCTATTGAAATGAAAATGTTTAGGTAGGGGCTTTTAATTGCTTTTGTGGTGATTCTCGTACTGTTAACTAGAATTTTCTAAAAGCAATTAAAATTGTTTTTAACCTGCAAATATTTACTTTTATTAAAATAACACTTTTTTTTAATGGGAGTTTAAGGGCACTTTATTTTTATTTTTGTCTTAAAAATACGTGATCAAAAAAGATTTGGAGACCTCTGCCATAGATGACTAAAATCAAACAAGATACTGTATTGACATTGATGGAATTCGTGCCCTTTGCCCGAAAAAAGATAATTTTAATTAAACAGTGGTTTCAACTAGCTGATCAATTCAACCATCATTTTTCTAAGCGCGATCACTGTTCCGAAGTTATTGTTGGGTCGTTGTTCAAAACAGAGATGCAATGACTGATAATGGGATTGGTCTCCAAAGCCCCTGAATCCATGACCCCTGTTGACAGAAAAAAAATATTGAAAATACAGTACTGTATTATGAACAGTGGAATTGACGTTTGAATGGTTCAAAAACATTGCCCAAAAGGGATCGCATTTAAAAATGATGTTTATTAAACAAGTTGAGTTAACAATGTGAATTTAAAGAGTTTTTAAAATTATTTTGTATTTAGAAAAGTTTTAGATCTTAGAACCAGGTTATTTTAGGAAATATAATAAATTAGTAAAATTAGGAAGAGGAAATTTCTATTATATTTTTTAATATGTTTTTTGCTGGAGTTCTACTTGTTTTACTAAGTAGAAAACAATCTTTATCTATTTTCGATTTTTGACAAGTGATGAAGCTGTAAAATTAAGAAGCCAAGTGCGTACGTGTATCTCTGAGAAAAATATATAATTAGATTTTACAGATGAAAAAAAAATTCCGAATTTGCCAACTGGAAAAACATCGGGGGTTTTTTTTTTTTTTTTTTTAAATAATAATAATAAAAAAAAAATTTAATTATTTACATTTTGCTATTTTTTAAGTTAAGTTAAGTTAGTCAATTTTTACTGTCCAAATGGACAGTGGGGA
>JAQGAZ010001767.1:0-24769 GCA_034692225.1 Polydesmus complanatus | reverse complement strand
CGGCAGTAAAGGCACAGAATGAAACAAAGATGAATACCTAAGAATCATAAAACAATGAGAACGTAATCCAACACACATTTTAATTATAGACTTACTTTCATTTTTAAACAAATATTTCTGAATTTTTATTTGACAAAGAATGTTTAGTTATCACTAGATACAATGGAGTAATTGATTGCTCTATGAAAGTAACAGCTCTTTATATATGGTTTTAGAATTCCTTTTTTTTATTTGCTTTCTCCGCCCTAAATATTATTAATTTTTTTTAAAGTTTTCTATCAAATACAGTGCCAGTAATTTGTTTTTTATTATAATTTTGAAAAATACAGATAAATGTTTTGGCTTAAAAAAAAGCTAATTATTACTTTGTTCGATTTTAATAAGCAATTTTTTCTTGTTTTTCATTTACACATTTTTACTGTTGCATTTCTACGGCCATTGATACAAAATGAACAAAATTCGTAAGGAAAAAAATGGCTATTTAAATGTAGAACAACACATTGCATAGGTAAATTTCATTGGGCGGAGAAATTATTAATGGCTTGAATAAACATCCTAAAACATATAAAAAGGAATTTGTATTCATCAAGTTATCATTCATTCAACTAGTCAGCTTAGATTATATCAACAAACTACCTTCTTCTTTATTATTACCCATATAACAATGAAGGTAACTTACAATTTTTGATTGAATTTCAGCAATTTTACGTAAATTACACATTTACAGATTTTCATTGCTACTTGTTTATGCGTTTGCATCGCCGTTGTTTACGGCAGTTACATTAGCGGAAGCTACGGTGGAGGAGCTGGTGGGTACAGTGGGTCATCAAAAGGGAGTTACGGAGGTGGCGCCGGTGGTTACGGTGGTTACGGTGGAGGAGGATACGGAGGACTCAAAAGCAGTGCCGCTGATGCCTTAAAGTCGTTTCATAATAGCCAAGATGTAAGTATCGAATAAGGGTCGATCGAATGGTCAGTTAAGAATTTTGTTTTGAAGGGTTACAACAATTACAACTTCGGATTTGACGTGCAAGACTACGTGTACAACAACTATCAATCCCGGCAAGAAACCGGAAATCCTAAAGGCGAAGTGACCGGAAGCTACGCTTTGGTTGAGCCTGATGGATCCAAGAGGACCGTGAACTACGTGGCCGATTGGGTCAACGGATTCCGAGCCACCGTCAGCAATAAGAACGGTGTGACGCGACATGGCTACAACAGCGGTCATGATGACGGAGCTAGTTACGGAAGTTCCAAAGGAACGGGTTACAGAGCTGGTCCCTCCGCTTCCGGAGCATCTTATTAGATCGTTGTTTAATGTTTTTGTAGCGCGAGTTTTTATGTAAATTATTTAATTATACAGTATTTACATTTTGTTTAACGACACCCGAGTTTCTCGAGAAACCTGTGACGGTGCTGGATATTCAAGCGCCGCGTCACCTTATTAAAACACAATCGCAAGATTCAGAAAAAATTCTCCACTTCCAAATTTTTTTTTTGTTGTTTAATATTAATTTTGTTATTTATGTTGTTTTTGCTTTAATTAAAAAATACTCCGATTATATATTTAAAGAAATTTAGCAAGTTTAGATTTTTTTAAAAATAAAATGGGTTTTTGTTGTGGTTGGAGAAAATGTGACATTTAACAACAAAATAAAAAAAAGTTTTGGCCCTGTAATTAGGTAATAATTATTCACTTTTTGTTTAATGAAAAATAAAAACGATCCAAATACTTCAACATACAGTATAAATCTAGCGGTCATTATTGAATTTAAAACAAATAAACACAAAAAATAAATTTAAAGAAATTAAAAAAAAGAATAAAGAAGTTAATTAAAATAATCGCTATATTTTTTTTTAAAAATCTTTGATTGTTTATTTGTTTTTTTTTAAAAAAAAAAAAATATATGCGTTATTTAAGGATTTTTTTATCTACTTAAGCTTCGATGTACTTTTTTTTTTTGCATCTAAGTGAATACAAAAAGTGATTTAATATAATTACTGTTTTACTACCTGGTAATGATGATTTCGCGTTTTTTTGTTGGAAAAATTATTGCAAGAAATAAATTTGTTTTTACAAAACAAAGACTATAATTTTTACGGTTAAAATATTAGTTTAACTACGTAAATTTTAACCTAGCTAAAAAAAATTATTTAAATTGAAAATATAGTAGACGGGTAAAATAAATGTAAAAATAATAATAAAAAAACTTTTTTAAAAAGTCATTTACCTGTATTTATTTTCACTCCATATCATTTGATTCTAACGTTATTATTTCCATCATTTGTTAGAATAATTGTTATCACAATAAAAACGTTTAAAATACAATATAAATGAAGTAAAAAAAAGTTTTGAAAGTACTTATTTCCAAAATATATATATTTTTCTTAAATTAGATCAAAATGATGCTACGTAGTCTTTTGTAAAACGTGTTTTCCAATATCTCCCTCATCTCCGTTTACAATTATTATTACAAAAAAAAAAAATAATAATAATAATAATGATGATGAGAATAATAAAAAAAAAAAGTGATGCTGAGAAAAAAATGATGAAAACAAATTATACGAATGCAATATAGGAAGTAAGTGCAGCAAGATTTGAGATACTGTATAAAAACTTAATACTATTAAGTTGAGAATTATATAATTAATTTGTTGCATAATGATTGTAAAAATTAGAGCGTCATTTAGACAATAAATCTCCCAAACTTTGACGTTTTATAGCGTTAATTTTGTTAATGAATGAAAGATAAGTAATAAACTAGTTTATTTAGTTTATTAAAAGTGGGGGGGTTTTTTTTGTCAACTTTAGTGCAGTATAATGCGTTTTCGATCTAGATTCTTAAAAGAGAGAGAAATTAGAATCGTTAACCTAGTTCGAGAAAGCGGTGAAAATGAAAGAGATGATGGAGTCTTCGAAAAATCTTCCACGAACAATGAATACTTAGTTGAGCGTTTTTCTTTTTTTACCTGCAACTATGTAAACTATTTATTTATTATTCGTGAGTGCTTGATCACGCATGCGTGAATCCACATGAGAGTCTGCGCATTGGTCTCACAATAAAATTAGAATGACTAGCCGATTCGCGTATGATAGACAAAAATACTGTAAAGAAATGAAGAGAAGAAGAAGAAAAAAAAAAGTGAGGAAATATTTTATTTGTTTATTCAATTATTTATTTATGCATTGTGAAAGTTACTTTTTTATTATTTTCTTAAATTTTTTTTTTTCTTCCCGAAAATAAAATTGTTGTTTATTGGTAAGGCGAGCGGGCGAGCGGGCGGGCCATTGTGACGCCATGAATGAGGTGCTTAACGAATAGTGGGGACCTGACTGTTACAGGTATATAAAGCCGACATTTGCCGTTTAATTTCATAACAAACTTCGCACTTCCAAAGGAAAGGTAACAGCATCACTTTGCTCTTCATTTGAATCTTCACACTTTCTTTCAAATTTTCATCAGCCGAAAATAAGATGAGGGTAAGTTGGATATCAGCATTTTGAAGCGCAATATCCGTTAAATAAATTTATATTAAATAAGCAGCAAATTTTAATAACATTTAAAAAAATTAAAGGCATCTCAAGCAATCCGATTATGTTTTGTAATGGCCGTTATGGTTCCATCTTTCTATTGCCGGCCTGGTGGAACTGGAGGCTACGGCGGTGGAGCCTCAGGAGGAGGAGCTAGCGGTGGAGCTGGAGGGTACGGAGGTTCAGGGGGAGCCGGTGGATACGGCAGTGGGGCTTCGTCTGGAGGAGCCGCAGGAGGAGCCGGTGGATACGGTGGTGGAGCCGCAGGAGGAGCCGGTGGATACGGTGGTGAAGCTGCAGGAGGAGCCGGTGGATACGGTGGTGGAACCGCAGGAGGAGCCGGTGGATACGGAGGTGGTCCTAAAAGCAGTGCTGCTGATGCTGTTAAATCTTTATACAACAATTTAGATGTGAATTCATGAAATATAATCTCAATTGTATAATTTTTAATCTTTTTCTTTCTTACTTAAAACGTAATTATTAGGGTTACAACTACAACTTTGGCTACGATGTGCAAGACAATGTTTACAACAATTTCCAATCGAGACAAGAAAGTGGAAGCGCTGACCCTAAAGGAGTTACTAAAGGAAGTTACTCTGTGGTTGAGCCCGATGGATCTCGAAGAACCGTTGAATATGTTGCCGATTGGGTTAATGGATTCCGAGCCACCGTTATGGATAAAAATGGAGTCACTCAACACGGATACAACACTGATGGTTATGGAGGTGGTGATGACGGTAGCAGTGGAGGTCAGGATGGTTCTTCCGGAAACGCTGGTGGTTACGGTGGTTCTTCCGGCGGAGCAGGCGGTTATGGTGGCTCTTCTGGTGGATCTGCAGGCGGTTATGGTGGCTCTTCTGGTGGATCTGCAAGCGGTTATGGTGGCTCAACTGGTGGATCCGCAGGTGGTTATGGTGGTTCTTCAGGTGGATCTGTTGGTTCCTCAGGCGGCTATTAGTTTATTAACTTGTCTCATTTTGAGCCAAATCATTAGATTGAAGCTTCAAAAAAATTAATTAATTTATTATTATTAATTTATTAGTTTTAATTTCGTCATATTGAAAGTTGCAGTACAGTAGCTAAGAGTTGCAAAATATTTAGCCTATAATAAATATTCCGTCAATCCAAAATAACAATTCTTTATATATAATTACTGTAGTACTGTTCTTAAACTTTCAATAACAAGCAAACAAATCGAAATGGTGACGTTAAAATAATAATTATTGTAGTTAGTGATAATGGTCGTAAAAAATTGGGTTAAAAAATCTCTTAAGTGCAATTGAAAACAAAAATTAAAATTTGTAAATGACTAACATTCGGTTGTAAACATTGGATTTTGTAACTTTTGTGGGTTGATTTTGTACATTGTCTTTTACCAAAGTTAAACGTTAATAAAATAATTTAAAAAAATAAAATGTCAAAGTTTGAATTTTTTTATTTTAAAAATATTGTACAAGTTAAATACAATTTTAAATGTAATAATACCGAGCGAAGTGTAAGTATTTTTTATTTAAAATTTTACCAAGGTTTTTACAAAAGATAAAAAATAATATACCGGTATTAATTTCTTAATAAGAACACCAGGAATTGCATTAATAAATTAAGGTAAATATTGTTTATTAAATTTATTTTGAACATTTAAAATCAATATCATGATTGAGAAAAAATAATTTAATTGATTAAAGTTTAATACTACGGTAATCTAATTAATCTACTACAGTATGTCATGTACTGTACCAGTACAATGTTTATTTTATTAAATTATCTGACAGCGCTGTAATAGGGAATAAAGTTGCGTGTAATATAACCTATCTTGTCACCCTGTTTGTTGGTGGTTCCGACTTCAAGTCTTCCGGAGAAGTTTGTTAAAATTATGTTCGATGTGGGAGTCGCTGTCGGCTACTACAAAATATTATTAATACCGCGTATTTGGGCCAACTTTAATCGTGAATTTGTCGTTAAGAAGTGTACAGTAAGCAGCCATTCGTTGGTTACCAACTAAAAGGAGAAAAAGATGGCTAATAAATATATTTCCGAAATACCGCGTTACCGGTACACGTCGTGTTTGAAAACAGCAGTGCATCGTTAAAACACCTCGCCAGCATTCTGTAAGTTCTTTTAATTATTTACGTTAAATATTTTAATTTTAACTCGGTTTAAATTTTTGTGCGCTGCATTTAAAAAACTAGCCGTTCATATAGGGCTTAGATAACCCAATACAGAATCGTATTTAGAAACTCGGCAGCTGCTATGCGAATCCTTGAGTCGATCGAACCTAGATCCCTGTCTACATGATTATGATGATTAAAATGTAATTTTTCGGAGATTTTGAAAAAGTTCAGCGTCTAAAAATTAAATTGTTGAAAATACCTAAACAATATCGCAAACTCAGAAATTGTTTTTAGCTTAATAACTTTTCCTCAACTATTATAAAACTATGCTAGACAGTGTTACCAAGTGTTACAGACGTAGGTCAGATGAAATATTTTACGAATTTTATGATTGTGTTTTGCTTTTTGCGTTGAAAGACTTTTTTTTTTAACAAATAAAGAGAGGGAAAGGGGTGAAAGATGGCACTCTTAATTCCTTTCCAAGGTCGATTACGTTGGACAGGACAGGCGATAAAATTTATTCGTCACTTAATGACGAATTAATTATAATTAGCCGACAAAAGGTTGGCAATCGAGAACGTGTGACATTATTAGGAGCAGATGGGAGCAAAAAGGGCGTTTTTGTAAATTTAAATTATCATTGTACATGACTGTAATACAGTATTGATTTTTTTTTTTGCCGTAAGTTAACTTAGTTAAAAATAAAACACTTTTGCAAAATACAAAAAACTATGAAGTGGGATGGAGGAAAATAGTGCCACCATGCAGATTTTTTTTTTTTTTTTAAAAAGTCGATGGCACCCTTTACACTGGTCGCTAATATTGGCTTAATCTAACCATCCCTGGTGCCTTCAAGTTATAAAGTCCAAAAATACAGGATAATCGTGAAAGAGCCAACTTTCGAAAAGTTTCCGCCCTGCTTGACACTAACAACATCCTGCATGGACGCCACTGTTACAAAATGAATTGATTAGAATATATTAAGATAGAAATTTTCAATTTATTAAACTTTTTAATAACATCAATTTATTTAAATAATAAATAATAATAATTTTGTTGCCCTTCAAATTTAAAAGTTCCAACATTTAAATTAAGACGAAATCATTTCGATCGACGATAATCAAACGGGAACGTAAAAAAAATAATGCGTTCATTTGACTAATGTAAACGACGCAAAACAAAAATAATTCTTTTTTTTAAAAAAAAAAAAAAAAATACAGTGCTGTTTTATAATAATATACAGATAAGAATTGTTCTGTACACACGTCACCTAATTCAATGAAGGGATGATGATGATGATGGTAAAGGCAATGGCTGTGGAAGCGAATTTTCCAGTGGAATTAGAACGTAAAAATACGGTAAATCAAAAAAATGATGTTGATTTTCGGAATGCCGAATAATACGACCGGATAAAAGATGTCGACCGTATTTAATAGCGTCGCTTCTATCATGAGCCAAACCGACAATTATCAACCAGTCTACCAACTCGTTGCCGCAAAACACCGAGTCGAATCTCTTCATTCGCCACCTAAACATTTCGCAAAGTACAGTAACATTTCAATTTTCGTGTCTTTAAAGTCATTTTACAGCAGAACTCCAATTATTGTTATGTCGAAAATAGACTTAAAATGGTTCCGGGAATTAATTAGAAAAAAATAGTGCTTTTGATTAATTGGAGTTCTACTGACTTATAGCTTAGAAACGTTACCTGCGATCTCGAACTAAATCTTGCACACATTTTTCGTAATGATACGTCATAAATTGATCACAAACTTGCCTCGCTTCCAACGATAGCTCCTCGATCTTTGGTAATAAAATAGTTTCAGCTCCGTACCAAAACTTTCTCCACCTTAATAATAATATTAGTTAATATTAATGGTTTTTATCTAACGAGTAAAAATGTTTTTATTACCATTTTATGAATGGTAGCACTATTAATTTGGCGTCTAAACCGAAGATAATAAAAACAAACAACCCCTATTTATTAAAAAAGTAAAATTAATTTTCAAACGCACATTTTTAATCTCGAATAAGTTAATTTATTTACCTGACCAAAATTCAGAGCGCCATCTAAAAACTCCAATTCTACGTAGATTCCTGTGGCTTCCTCCATGATAAGTTTCCACATACACAAGGCGAAACCCTAAAATAATTGAAAAATAATTTTTTGATAATATCGTATTTTTAATTCCATCAAATAATGGAAGCCAATTAGGATCAGTGAAACGGATGTCTGACTGAAACGAGGAGATTTGAGCGAGCATAGTTTACCACAATCATCGAAAGACACAGCAATAAGAGTAAAACGACGTGCCGTAGGACCTGATATTCATCGTCTCGGTCCCTTACAATCGCCATTTCTTCCGGCTGAGTTAATGTCTGGTACGTTTGATATTTCTTTATCATCGTTGAACATTTCTGCCGTTGAGTAGACGGACAGTTAAATTTTGGTGGGCACAATTCGCCTGTTGGACTGAATAAACTGTGCAATCAAAAAAGAAAAATTTAGGAAAATAATGTTTTAAGCGAAATATATATATTGAACCTTCCATCCAACGGCGTAATTTCATCTTCGGGATTGAAACATATGTCTTCAACGTCTTGTAAGCAACACGCCGAATCATCTGAAAATGCGGAGGGGAAAAAAATAAAATTTATATAAATTATTTTAAACAAGAACTAAAAACCTTTTTTTGCCCTGCAGACGCTTCCTTTGCAAACGGTGAATTCTCGGCTTGATGAACTTCTATTATGCAGTACAGCGTCTTTACACGTATCGACGTTTATGCTGTATTTATCTTCGTTATCGAGCTTATTATCTTCCTGTAAAAGCGGTCGATATTCGACTTGACGTTTGTTATATCGCTGATGAAGAACCAAGGAAAGTGCGGTCACGACAAAACTGCAGAGTAACACCAAGCACGCCGTCGTTGCCTACAAAATAATTATTATTCTACGCCCACATGAAATTCGGATTTAAGTTGTAATGATTTTACTTGCGTTCTTCCGTATTGAAAATTGGGATCGGTTTTTTCTTTGACCGTTGATTCTCTCTCTTCAAGTAAACACAAAATAGTTACCAGAGCGGCTGGAATACTGAAAAAAACAGATTTAATATTTTTCCATATTGATATTGGGTTTTAATTTTAACCAACCCCCATCCGATGATTGCGAAGACGGGTCTCATTCTCAGAGTGAAACACAGACTTCGCCATCTTAAAAGAAGTAAACTGATTGCTAAGAGAGCCGTCCAGATTCTAGTACTGAATACACCGATCGTAAACATGATGAACTGCAAATGAATCTGCCAACCGTGTTTACACTCCAACACGTCCCACAATAAAGCCCCAATGCATGCTACCAGCTAAAGTTTATTTTACAAATTAATAAAGGCTGCTTTTTAAGAAAATTAGAAATTAACAGATTTTGTTATTACTTGAGAAATGACCAGACATAGCGTCATGCAATGAGGCATTTTTTTCCATTTTTTGCTCATTAGAAAAGTAGCGGTTGACCACAACTATAAATGTAAAAAAAAAACCAATTGCTTAAAAATTTCTTTTTTCCGCAAAGAATTACGTTTGCAAGTTTACTTACACAGCAGATTATTCCAACGATACTAATGTTGAATAAAAACTTATTTAAATCCTGCAAGTAATCGGTATCGTTCGTCACGTGCAAGGTGATCATTTTAGCCGACACGAACATAATTGGAGCGGAGAAGAATGTACACGCCACCATTGAAGTTGCAATCTGTTGGCAAAATAAACAGTTCATAAAAAACATTTTGTTATAATTCTATAAAATTATAGAGATAAAGTTAACCAAATCGACGTCTAAATTGTATTGTCCAGCATAAACGAAAACCCCAGGCGCTGTAGGAAATGTTCCGTATAAAAATCCGTAAGTACTTAAGTCTAACGTTTCCGTGGCATTTGCACCGGCTTTTAAAAGATTCACAACCTCGCGGGTTACTAACGGCATCACAATTCTATTTAATGAAGGGGGGGGGGGGGGAGAAAAATTAAAATTATCTTATTATTTTAATCCACGATTAGCTGAGTTGTAACGTACGACTTGACTACAACTAAAATTCCAGGCACCACCAATCCCTTTCCATTGAGACTCGATATTTGTCCAACCATTCGCAAGCCCAGAATGAAGAGAGAAGTTGCCGAAAAAGCTGAGCCTAAAACCTAATTTAATTAACCGGAATTTTATGATCAATATTTTTTTTTAATGAAATTGATATTGATGGTTTGGTTCCTTTACTTTTAAGACACCTTCCAAAATAGATGGGAGACAATGCTGAAAGATGTGATTGCCTATAAATCCAGCCACTGTCATTAGCACCACCGGGTTTAGTAACACACCCCGCGCGATGTGAAGGGCGACCTGTGCCCTACTCTGATGAGACTCTTCGCCACCCAACGACTTTCGTTTTTCGATTTCCATAAGGACAAATCCCAACGGGTTTAAAAATACTAGAGATATTGGCGCCACCAGATAAAGATAATTGGGGTAATCCGGATGACTATTCTGGTACAACGCGGCAACTAAATAGGAAAAAAAAAAAAATATACGTAATTAGTTTAGATACATTTAAATTTAAACGAAGATATTTAAAAAAAATATTATACCGATGGGATAGCCTAAGGCGAAATCGTTGCTTTGCGTCGAAAATATTGCGTAGATTCCCGCTTTTCCCAGATTCAACGGCCGCGAGACGATGAGAGTAATTATAATGACGGAAATAAATACCACCGTTTTTGACACTAAAATACTAAGCAAAAACATCCAATTGACCACGGAGAAATCGAGAGTGGCCATCGAAAGAAAAATGAGAGCTGGGAGAGAGAAATGACCGACGAAGGTGTTGATGCCTTTGGCTTCCGTTTGAGATATCAAATTCATTCGACCGGCAACGTACCTATTCAATAATAACAACGCAATTAAAAGAGTTTTTTTTTTTTTTAAATCAAACCGAGATTTCCAATTTACCCGCTTAAAATGATAACGAAACATTCGACAATAGCCGGATATAAATTGTCAAAATTTATGTCCGACGTTGAACTTGAGGAATTTGTTACGCTAGACATGTTGGCGCCGTACGTTTGGTCAGGATTCTGAAATTCATTGTAACAAAAACATACAATTATTTACTAATGATGCAGAATTTCAATTTTGTTTTCTTTCAACCTACCATTTGAAGTTTTAGTACGCCTCTAGAACAAGGCCGAGTTAAGACATCGTACGATGCGTAATGAAAAACCTGAAAAAGTACAAAAAAAAAATAATCATTCAATTTTCTTTTTTTTGGGTAAATGGTAAATCATTTAGAAGCGTTGTGTAATATTTTTATTATAATTTATGGTGGGGATTATTTGTGTTGACAGCTTTCATGCAATACAGTACAGTAATGTTGAACATCTTTTCCTGTCAATATTGCGTATTGAAGGACGTTTAATGATTTGTTACTATTAAAACCTTTTGTCTTAAAATGATTCCGTCAAGTCCAGAAAATGTAAACACGGATGAGTACATTTAACACACTCGGTAGCAGAAAGAAAATAGTTTTTTCAAAGTACATAATACTTAAAAATAATTAGTACAGGTAATTACCGGTAATAATAAATTATTTCTATTTTGACGAAGCATTAAATTAAAATATTAATCGAAGGATTTGCAATTATTTCCTCGATGTCAACTAAGCATATTAGATTATTGTATTTTAAACTAGGCCAATTTTTTTTGTTTGAGCATTTATAAATAAGACGTTTATTTACCCTTTTTTGTCTCACCTATAAAGTGCCAATGAAAGCAATAGAGAATATTAATTTTGTTACATTGATTTTTTTTACTGATGGAATTGTCACTTTTCTTAGCTAAGTAATGAAATTTTTTTCCCCCGGCAAAAATGTCAAGTGTTATTTAAGCTTATTCATCCTTATCAAATTTAATAAAAATAACATTCACGAAGCGGATATAAACATCTGTTTAGTCTGGATACAAATCAATTATTATTAATAATCATTTCTTATTATAGTATGTCTGTAACAATATTGCGAGACAAATAATGTTTACCCAAAGGTACGTTGTTGTTTTTTTGCTAACCTAATCTATTTTAAAAGTTCAGAATGTCAGCGCAACACCTGTTTGTTCGGATAACGTTCTTAGAAATAAAAATACAAATTAAACAATATAAAAAAAAAAAAACTTTAAATAAAAAATTTAAACTAGTTTAAAATGACGCAAAATAATAATTATAATTGACTTTTAATTTTTTTAAATAAGTTATTGTTAATTAAAACATTAAATAATGAATTAATCATAAACACAACTGTGCCCATTAGTTAAATTACGAGTATTATTAACGATAATTTTCAATAATATTTTTTAAATTTCGATTAACTAAAAAATATTGTTAAATTTTAAATTATAATATTGAATTTGTTCTTACATTCGGATAGCAAGTATAAAATTTGGGTTCCATTGTTTAACATCAAATTTCTGGCGTTCACATTAGAGTATAAAATGTTGAACCGATCCAGCTGCGGCAATGAAATTTCTTACCATTGTGCGCTCTGCTATTCTGCGTATTTTTATTTTTATTTAGCGTAATATGCATATCGTGGGTTATAATTGTTATGCTAACTTTCACTTGCCCTTCATACTGACGGTTTAAATCGCTCGTCTTTTAACTATTTTCAAATGGACACTTATTGTTTAACCGTCATCGAAGCTTCTATCTGTTTATCATTTCCGGGAATTATTTTTCACGAACTTGTTGATTGCATTCGCCATTGCCAATGTGTTCGTTTTTTTTTTTCTACCCTTCAAACAATTTTCCTATTCTATATTGATATAATGATTAGTGTACTTTTTTATATAACTTTTCAAAACATACAGTATATTATATAATAATGCTTTACAGTATATGAAAAAAAAAATTTTTTTTCACATGTAAACGTAATAATAAATGTAGGTTTACGCCCTTAAAAACAATCAATTTGAACGTGTCATTCGCTTTTCAAAGAAATAGGATGGTTTGTCAAACTAAATATTTGACTGCTTAATATTTATAATGTTATTATCCTCCTTCCTTAATAATTTCTGTCCGAAACAGATTTAAATCAATATTTCGTTTAGATTTATATTATGGCGAATAATTTCCAGGACTTAAGAAAAGTGTAGCATAAAATTTAACAGCTATTACCGTGGGTAATAAAATTCAAACTTTATATTTCCTGAAAACGAAGAATTTTGATAATTATGGTTTTCGTAAATAATGATACAGTAGCGCTGTACCGGATTTCCATTTCTTGTCAACATTGAAAATAATCGCTCCAATTACGAATTAATTAAACCATCCACTCACTATTATTTCAATTTCTCTCTTACAAAGATGAAATTTTTTGGTTTAAGCTCATGCAATTTTCTGATAACAAAATAACAATAAAAGAATAAAATATTATTTTTAAAGTTTAAAGTTTTACTATTGTCAACAATTAAAAAGTCGAGGTCTTTTATTTCCAAAATTGTATAAAGTTCAATTAAAATTTTGCAAGTTAAGCTGATTAAGAGCACATACAGTACATAGTACAGTAGTAATATTGGTTTAATATGCAAAGTAGATGCAACAACAGCCGGAGGTTTTCATTAAACTTATCTACATTTATTAATATTTAGCGTAATCTTGATTTAAGGTTTCGATGGCGATAAACAAGCAAAGATTAAACGAAATTTAAATAAAACTAGATCTTCTGGTGGCAGCGAAATACTGTAAAAGACATATTTTCGAGAAGAAAAAGTTGTTTTCGTTGTTTAACTTTTTCTACTAAGCCACGAATTTGTTAATTTTAATCCATTGGCATATATATTATACCCTGTAATTTAACTACATGTTGTATCACTACAATAAGTGAGTGACCTATTCAATGGGATTATAATTATTATTAACTCGACCGTTGGCGATACACATGTTTTTAATCGCTTTTTAATTTGTTTTTCCTTTATTATTATTATTTTTTCAAGAAAATGTATTTTTTTTTTTTCAAAGTTCAAAATCACGAATAATAGTTGTGAGCGTGTATGCGCGTCTAGACAAGAGAGAGCACGTGTTGAATACAAAAAAAAAGTAGTTAGAGGGCCAAAAACAAAATTATTTGGTTCACTGAAAGTGAATGTAATAATGGAGTGCACGTACAAATAGAACGTGCACGCACGTGGTCGCGTGTGTGTAGTACATGTACTAGGTAGGGCAATGAATTCTTTCGTTTTGCTTTTCTTATGTTTATTTTTTTAAAATAAAGTCACGATAATAATTATTAATAAATCCCACCCTGCAGAAAAACCTGTAGAGATGATATAAAAAAAAAAATGAATAGTGTACAAAAGAAAAAGCGTGAAATTGCGGTACGGCCCCATTATGTTCGGCGGTGCGCACCCTGTGCCTGTAGGCTGTAGATTGTGGGTGGGTGTTGGTGGAAGAACTGGAGAGTAGGTCGTTCACCCATTCCGACACAATCAGGTGAGAAAACGGTACTAAACATTAAACACCAAATAAATGCAGGCCATTTTCTTGTTCTACAAGTGCATACGCGTGCGATATTACAGACTTGTTGCCAGAAAACAAACAAAATAAAAAGTGCACATAATAATAGGTAATAATCAATATTAAAATGTCTTTTGCACAGCTGAAGACATGCGAAAAAAAGCATTGAACTTCTAATATTTTGATTCTCGTTACAATCAATGTCATTTCTCGTTTAAAATAAAGTAAAATGTGGTGTTTTTGAATAATTAAAAGAAACTTTTTTTCTCTCTTTAAAAATTAAAAAAGATGAAGAAGTGTAGTAGACCGGTCAACCTATTTTTAAACGTAAAAAACAAACATTGTAAAACTGTTTACATGTCCCAACAACAATAATTCTTATCTCATTGTGTAAGTTGTAACCTTTGCATAATTTTAAGTTTGGGTTACATAATACTATTTATCACACGGGTCAAGTTGGATATACGTACATAGTACAGTAATGTTATGCCGCATAACCTAAAACTGTATAATAGTAAATGAAGCCAAATTAATCAAATTGGGTATTCCGAGAGGATGCCAACTGTTCCTCCATCGTTTAATGTTAAATCGTTGCTTAATTCATTACATAATAAAGGGTTAACCAAGATTTAAAAAGTAATAACCACTTTCGATATCAGGTGACAAAACAATGCAATTAATTTAATCCTCGTTTTGTAAACTACTCGTAGTTTGCTAAAACGTGTGACTAATCCAAAAATCAAAACGACGAAAATCAATTAAAAAAACAAAATAGTCGTCAGAGATAGGACTCACAATGGCCATAATTATTATCTTCGCGTAATTGTACGGTTTTGATAAGGCGTATATATAACAGCCTAGTAATATAATTATATTAAATGTAATAATAAGATTACTGAATAATCCAAACATTAAAAAAAAGTTAATAAATTAATTATTAATAAACTAAATTCATTGCAGTAAATTTCTAATTAATTTCTATTTACTGTATATTCAAAAAGTGTTCTACTTATTCAATATTATGTTTTCAAGATTTATTATAATTATTACAAAATTTTATCTCTTTAAAAACTTTGAAAATGTAATGTTATCGTTAAAATTATTATTTTTTATATAAAATTTAAAAAAAAAAGTTAATTTAAATTTGGTTTTAATACAGTACAAGGCCTAATTACTACAAATTCTTAAGCACTTATTCCTTTGAAATTTCTTTATTTAAAAAGATCTGCCGCACCTTAAAAAACTTAATCTGCGTTAAAATATTTTAAATTAAACTACAGTATAGTTGAATGGTGTATACTAACCAAGGAGTTGAGTAACGTTAATGGAATCAAGATGTACTGTACTGTAGATGTATCAGTATGTTGTAATGTGTGACATGTACATACAGTAATATGAAATGAAAGAAAAAATAAGAAGAAAAACAATAATATTGTGTTGATGCCAAGTGACTAAATTTGATCCCTTTACTATCCAGTTACGGTAAATGGAGAGCTATATTATGAATTTAAAACTACAGTATTGATAACAATAATATTATTTGATATAAGACCGTGCAGATGCATGTATTAGGCTACTAATTTGTATTTAAATTTTTTATAATCAACATCACTCGCCAAATATCGAAATGGCATTTTTGAAGGATGCTACAGAGCCAGAGGATTTATAAATCGGCGTTGTTTACACTCGACCTTTTTGGCGATCAATTAATAAACATAACGTTCAAAAATCCTAATTATAGGAGTTTGAAATTATTGTTGTCTGTTAACCCACGTGTATTTGATATTGCAAGAGCAAAAGCCTCGATTTTAATTTGCTTAAATAAATAGCAATTTTCATTGGTTTAGTAGACTCTAATTATGATCACGTAAATTGCTGCATCAAAATTTAAATTATTTTCAAATATTTTTATCCTCGTTTAAAACTCCACAATTAATTTTTTTCCCCCTTTTAAATTTTAAAACTCCGGCAAACTAATCAATTTAATAATAATTAATATGATTATGACTAATTGGAGGTGGAGATTTTCAATGTTCGAGCGATTACGCGAAGCATTTTCTTCAATTCAAATAAAAGGAAGGTTGACGACTTGTATTAAGGTTGAGTTTTTCACGAAACAAAAACAAAAAAATAAATAAATAAACAACAGTTGAAAACAAAATCTAAATTTTTCCCCCTTTATTTTTTCTTACTTATTTCTTTAATAGTTTTTTTTTTACTTTCTGATATAATTATACACGTGCGCCATTGAGAAGCCAGTAAGAGCAAACCGTTATCGGCTCAAAATATAATGTTTTTACCATTGTCGATTGGAGGTGGGGTGGGTGAAATTAAGGGAGGGGGTAGCACCTCTATTGCAAGAATTTTTTTTTACCTCAAAATCCAAACGCAACCTACTTCCTCATTCCACGTATAATACGGTACACGTTTTAGCGTACAGTGTTTATGGGAACGTGGTAAATTCACTTAACGTGTGAGTGAAAAAGAAGAAATTAACTATGTTAAATAATAATAGAAATGAAAAAAAAAAAAATAATGCCTAAACACATAAAGGCAGGCAAGCCACCCCTTAACCCCCCCCCCCCCCTTCCTCGGCCACCCCGGAGGACACTCATTAGAAGTGGAGTAGGTCTACGGTAACAAAAACAGCTGCTTTTTTAAACATTAACACTAACATTGATTGTGATAATGAGAGGGTGGGTGTGGGAGAAAGTAGATCGATTAATTTCTTTTAAAGAAATAATAATATTAATAATAAAGTGTGGGGTTAAAAAAAAAAAAAAGAAAATTGGAAAAAGTTTAATCAACTTATGATGAATTAGCGGATTTGTAGATAACGAAATTTTTCAGGCGAGTGAAATTTGATGAATATTTTTGTCGTCGTTTGAATCGCAAATTATGTCAATTACGCAAAATTTTGATTTTCGTAAGATGCATAAAAAAAAAATTAAGAAGGCGATTGCTGTTGCCCTACAGATATAATTATTTCGAAATTACCCTACAAGACTTGATACATATTAAAATATTAAACAGGGGGAGAAAAATCAAACGTATTAAAAATTGAAAATTCATTAAGTGCGTTTTTAAAAAAAAAAAAAAAATTGAAGAAAAAAGTTCAATAAAGATTAAAAAAAATATTTATAACTTGTTATTCCAGTTATCAGCGTTATCGTTAAGAATTGAGATTTAAAGTCGATTGGTACAGTAAAGTAAAGTAAGTAAAAGCAACAAAAGAGTTACAAAAATAAATAAATGATTTAAAAATTAATTGAATTGATTTGTTAAAATAAAAAAAAATTTGTATTAAAAATAATTAACATTTTTTTCCCCCATAGAAAGGGGTAAAACATTTTTACAAGTGCAATTCGGATAAATAAACTGCACCGTAACAAAATATCAACCAAAGATAAATCTTTTAATTAATTAAATATAATAAAACGAAAAAAATGGACACATGATTTCTTTCTCTGCTTATTAAAATCCTAATTTACCCTTAAAAAAATTAATTAATACATTACTTTGTTAGTGAAAAAAACTATTAATACCGGTACCAATAAAATATATGAAACAGTAATTGATCCAAATTTCTAGAAATTAAATAGGCTATTTTAATTTTTTTTTTTAAATTAACTTAAATTATTATTAATTTTTTTTAAAAAAAAAAGTTTGAAAATAATTTTTGTGAAGATAAGCATTTTAATTAATTTTAAAGTAAATATTATTTAAAAATGTGACAAATGATGAGTTTATTTGTTTACCTTCATGCCACAGTTTGAAAGTTCCATTCTTAATAAATTTTCGATGGAATTTCTATGAAACCGATAAACTCTGAAATTTCGGTTGATTAACTTTCACCGTGCGCGTGCGGCATCTGCTGATGATAATTTATAGTTGTTTCGCCCATCAACCAGAAAAAAAAATGAAATCGCACATCACTTTTGCTTTGTCTCGCCTTTTCTTAATACCTAATTAGGTCAGAAACTCGCCAAACACGTTTAATAATCCATAATCATTATTAGTATAGCATGATTATTCGAAAACTTATTTAATTCTTTTTTTTTTTTTCTTTTCAAAAAAAAAAAATTCTTAATCGGAAGAATTTTCTCGGTGGGTTCTTCTGGAGAGCGATTCCAATTGCATTGTGTTGCGTGCGATCCGAATTATATTATGTTGCGAGCGATTGTATTTGATGGCGAGAGAGCGATGTTTAGTTATTGGTTAACCATGTGGACTGTTGATGTTGGTAGGTAAGTAGGGGGTAGTCCACGTGATGACGCCGCCGGCACTTGGTCCGCAAACGCCCCGACTGCTACTGCTTACTACCACCACCGAATGAAACACGGTCTGAGCCGGTACAAGAACAAAATCTTTTCAGACAGGTAGACAGCTTGGAACAATCGTTTAACCTAATTTTGATAGGCTCTACCGCTTTACCTTTTTTTTTTGTTGTCATAATTATTAATGCATCGTTGAAATTTGGGGGAGGAGGCGCAAAAATCGCACATGTATGACAATATTTGATAGCCAACAATCGTTTATCAAAAAATGTCACGTTTTAAAACTTCGATATCTTTTTTTATAATTCACCCTTTGAACTTTTGAGTATAATTATTTAATTGTCATATACTTTTATTACGATTATTATTTTATTTCCAATTAAATTTAAAAAAAAGACCTTGACTAACGAATTAGATAACGATGAAAGATTTTACTTAAAATCTAATCTTTCTTACAATGATTTAATAAATTATTGTTTATCAGTATTTTCTTTTTGGCAAATGAAATTGATCCAATTAGACTTGGCAAGGAACAGGGGTGACATCCTGACCTCTCGAGACTCTTATGTATTCCCCTCTGTCCGAACAAACCTGAGTTCGGTCGGTCAGAATGAGACAGCAAAACCCAAATAAACAAATTGAATTTGCTACAAGTTAATAATTGTCCAATTTTTGCGATAATTAACAGTTTAAGCCCTTTTAATTTATTCGTGATTAATTCTCCTCGATAAAATGCCAAAGAAAAAATTATACAACAAGAGATTTTCTAATAAATTTTAATTACTGTACTCTTAAAATTTTGCCAAATACAGCATTAAATTGATAAAAAGAAAGAAAAAAAGCACTAATTATTTATTGCTTAACAGCAATATTTTCGTCTTTACTAGTCTTATAAAAAATACACTGTAGTTTGTTTTTGGCAATAAATACCAAAAATTAAATCGAATTCTGACAAAACTTATAATAATTATAATCAATATGTATCAAATGAAGCCTGATATTTCGGTTGCCACCCCCGGTTTTCTGGTCTATCGGTTGGCATGAAGTCGCAATGAATGTTCGCTTCTTACTTTATTATTGCAATTGCACAATCACTGTAAATTATACAATCTGCCTTTTTATATCTAGCAGATTATTTGTATCTTTTCCAGTAAAAAAAATAATACAACCATATTAATCTAGACTAAAAGCTTAAATTTAATTTAATCAATAAAGAAGATTTCGCTAATCGAAATTAAATTTTGTCAAACATTATTTTAATAAAAACCGTGAACGCATGCCAACAGATTTACCATAGTTTAGTCTGTCCTTTTTAATTTATTTTTTGAAGAGACAATATATTGTTTAATACGGAGTAATATATAACGAAAATTAAATACCAATTGATCACGCAGAGCAAACAACAAATTAATAAAAACGAGGAGAACCTATATTGTTACTAAATAAATACTCGGTATTATTGAAATAAAAATAAAACTGTGATTTGCTATCCCAGTTTCTACAGAAAAATAATTTATCCCCGTTTTCCTATGATATTTTTTATAGCCCTTGGAACAACGGGTCAAATCAACAGTACATGTATAACCTTTAGCGATACTTTACAATTTATTATTAGTTCGATAATCTCCACTCAATTCATCTGAGATGAGAATAAAGAGGGAAAAAGAAACTACTAGCAAATTCGATTTGTATACTAGTGCACGTTCTCGTCTGAAAATATGACGTTAAAAACGGTTAAAAATATAAAATGGGTCACTTTTAGCTCGAGTAAACAATATCGATCATCGATTTGTGAAGAAATGTTTTAAAAATGAGATTTTTTTTTTTTTTATAATCTAATAAATACATTTTATTATTTCGGGTTGCAAAATTCAACATGGTTTTAAATAATTATAGTGTTTTTTTTTATTATTATTTTACGTAGAATTAGGCTACCGCACAAGTATAAAAAAAATTAATTACAAACAAGTAATGATTTAAAATTTGCAGTAGTGTTATATTGTGGCTGATGATATTATACAAACTGCATTCAAAACGAGAACATGATGAAAACAGCGGTTTAGCTTATTCCACGTCGATTTTTTTCTGTTCTAAATCCCGACCGGTTTTGTGTGTATATACCGTAGAATTGTTAGCGTACAACCGTATTGGCCTCTCGTTCTATCGAATACTGTATTTGCTTACTGTATATATATATTTTTTTTTTACAACACGCGACTTAACACGGTAGCGATACCACAAAAACAACAATAATAACCAAAAACCCTCAACTAGTACGTAAACAAATCAATAATAACAAATTTTGAAAATAAAAGAAGATAATAAAAAAGGATTTAAATAAGATGTTCAAATCTCTCTCTCGTCCTCCGATTCCTTATAAAATCTGAAAATTTGAGAGTTTATTCCTCAGACGTCGCGTTGCATCTAGCGTAACGAGTACGGTAACCACTTGAACATGAGATTCTTCGAGTACTATCTTCGAGAAATCGCCATCTCATACTCTAATTTATTCATGAAAAACCAGGTAAAATTATTATTATTTTTTTTAAATTTAGAATTATTTTTAGCAAACCGCATTTCCCAACACGTTCTTACTATCTCTGGTTCTATTAATTAAAAGCGACTCTTTTAATGCTGCACTGTACGACATTATTATCTTTCTTTATTTTTGTAATGAAGTGTCGATTACGAAAGGAGTGTGAGCATGCGCAGACTTCGGTCGTAGACATTTTTTTTTTTTTTTTGAATTAACTTTTTAGTAGGGCACTCAATCAGTGGGGCACAAGGTAATGAGATAATAAGCACAGCATCACCCCTCCCTATTAACCGGGTTTCTAGCTCATTCGTTCGCTCACTATACTCGTACACTACGAAATGCGATATACTCAATTTTATCATTATACACACTCGCCAATTAAACTCTTTTATAGAATAAACACAGAGTGACGACAGATGCTGTCAAAATCGTGCTTTGTCGTTTCAAATGTAATGCGGTATTTACTAATTTAAAAGACCCTGTTGTAAGAGTGGAAGAACAATAAAATATTGCTTCTGTTCTTTTTTTATTATTATTACGTAAATCATTTACTGTATGTTTACAATAGTGAGTTTGCGGTTAAGCTTTTTTGCTCGTACTTATGCTTTATTCCACTTTTTGTGTCGTCACAATTTGAATTTTTATGTTTTATTATAAACAATTTAAAAAAAAAACTATTCCTACAGCTGTATGTCATACTGTAAGTATGAATCTTCAATTTTTCGAATTGATCGATCATTAAAAAAAGTTCTTTACTTGAGTTAATAGCAAACTGGTTATTTTAACCAGTCAAAGTCTATTGAACTTGGTAATAAAGAATTTTTAACTAATCAAATTAATGCACTTTTGTTTATGCCAATTTATAAATTATTATGCTCTTTTGTGGTTAAAAAAAAAAAAGTTTTTTTTACAATATAAAAAAAAAAGGTTGCGCGAAATTTACTTTCGATTAGGATTATTGAAGAGGATACCTCATAATTATTATTATTTATTTAATTATATTGCGCTCTCTGCATGAGATAATAATCACCACCAATAACGGTCATTCAACTCTGTATCTTCATTAAGTGCTACAGTTATTGTTAATTGAAACCGAAATAATTTCCATCTTCGCTTTTGCGCTTACTAATTTTCCTTTTTAAAAGTAATTTACATTATTTATTATTTTTAGGACCTAATTATACAAAAATTATAAACTTTTTAAGTTTTTCTTTTTGCAGTTTAGTAATACAAGTAATTGAAATTTCAATTTTACTGTTTATACATCCGTTTTAAAGTATGAGTATATTTATGTTCACATGAAATTTATGAAGCGTTCCGGATGTTACTCGCATTATCCGAATTTCGTGTTTAATGCCGGTACTTGATTTTTTTTTCTTGAATTGTAATTTATTATTATTCGTGTTCTTCTAAAGTTCTGCACTTTCTATAATATATTATTTTTATAGTTTCGAAGATATTTATAACTGTTGTAATTAATGTACGGTAGTTAAGTATTCATTAGCAGGCCAAAAACCTTTAAATCGTTAGACCACAATAGTAGTACATACATTAACTGCAATATTATCTGCGCTATTTAAATGGATCCTATCTTCGTTAGTTAAATTGACTATAGTATAATAATTATTTTATAAAGTTGTTTTTCACATTATTATTTTTTTTTTTTCTTTTTCAAAATTCGTTCTGATAAATTAACGTAGTGGATGAGTAAGAAAAGTAGCATTTCGATTGTTTTGACATTAGGTGAGTGAGATGAAGAGTTATGCAAGTGGGAGAGCAAAATTCTGAATAATTCTTTGCAGAGATCAGATGTAACAGGTACCGAGAGGAGAACTTCAGGTGAAAGTTCGCAATCATCCGCAGATTAAAATAAATTATTCTTCTTCAACTTAGCTAAGCTTTATTAACTTTTAGTTTTAATAACAGAGCCATGGGCGACAAATAAGAGATCTTTGACCAACAAATTCCGCCTTTGCGTATCATTAGACATGTTAGTAACATGATGGATTTGTTGGATGGGTTAATTGCTAGCCGTTTTCGAATAAAAAATAAATAATAAAATAGCTTTTTACGATTGGGCAGTAACATTTTTATTAAATTAATGCGAGTACTTTTACATCTATTAAACTTTTAACGAAAACCATTGGTTATGGTGAACCAACTTTCTGTTTACTATTCATACTGTAGCATTTGACGCAATATTTAGATTAAAAAGCGCATTAAAAAGTCCCATTTTCTAGATTATTTTAAAATCTCATTTTGAGAAATAATTAGTAATAATATTATTGTAAACAGCTTACTAAATATTAATTAAATAGCTTAATAAATATTAATTAAATAGTATGTTCCGAAGCAGTTATCGCATTTAGCGTTTTGGTTGGAAGTGTGACAACTGTTTCGGAACAAAACGAGATTAAGCATAATATATGCATTACATTTACATGTAATTATTAATATTATAATTATTATATTCTAATTACTAAATGCGTTGTATTAAATTAACTTTTATTGTGAGTTGCAGAAATGTTGCAAAATGTATTGCGATAAGCTTATACCCGACAATGCATACGAAGTATCATTTTAAGTATACTCTAATTTATATTATAATTAGTAGGAAAGATAGAATAACTAATATACGAGTAAAATCGATTACAATAAGATGATATTATAATAAATACTATTAAACAAATTGGGAGGTTCTCGGCAAAAATAATGACGTCAAACGTGTTCAATTTTTAATATCCCTCTCTGCATTATCATATTAATGTATGCGATAAAACGACACAGACAAATTTTATAATTCCGCCTCGAAAATTAATAATAGGTACCTTTCACCGCCTGATAGATTACACGATTTTCATTTGTATTTTTAGAATCACGATTTTTCTATTTATTAATTCACTCGAAATCAGCATGTTATTTGGCTTTTTTTTTTTTTTTTTTTTAAATTCTATTGTCCCTGAATCCAACCAGGATCTTTACCATATTATTCTCAATTCTTATTACATGTTTATTTATTTATAGTTTTCGGCGCCATCATAAACCTAAACCATATTTCTTTTAATTACTAATTAGAAGTATACATTTTTATCTATTTAAAATCTTTTCTAATTAGACAAGTGTAATCAAGGTTAATAGCCAACTATTATATTGATGGATAATTAAATGATTAGCGAATAGTAATTATGACGTTGATGTAAGTAAAATCAGCCTGTATTTAGGTACATAAAGAGTGGAGATATAAATAAATAATAATAGTAATAAAAATAAAAAAAAAGCGAAAAACAAGACTAGAAAATGAGAGGTTTTAATAGAAACTTAATGATTCTTCTTTTCGGCGGCGAATTAGTTATTAGGTAAGTAGGCCTATGCCACGAACTAGACATTGTTAATTAAAGTCACGGTTACAAGGGGAATTAGATTGACCCAAACAACTTTGATTTTCTCCTATCAAAGTAGGACTCCCCGCTCTTCTCCAACCGCCCCACCCACGTAATCGTACCCCCGCACCCACCCCTCCTTCACTCCTTTCAGCGTCACCTGCTGATTTACAACTCGGCATCTCTCTTCATCTGGAAAAACCGGAGATTCCGATCGTTATTACCAAATCAGCAATCGGCATTGGTCATTTTCTTTTAATCGATGACACTAGTTGATACTATTGTTCCGATGTTATTTTTGCAAATACAGTAAAACCCGGATTTAACGCTCTTCAAGGGACCGCAAGAAATTAGCGTTAAATGCGGGATAGCGCTATAC